>JAMKCH010031538.1:0-16563 GCA_023653785.1 Ophioderma brevispina | reverse complement strand
CCAAACATATTAATTGAAAAAAAACAATGCACTGTCAGGTGGTCTTGCAATTGAAGCATCACTTCTCGATCCCTCGGTAGATTATACGTTCTTGCGAGAGCAAATTAATTAGCTATATCTCGTAGGCAGCGTTTCGTTTATACCGGTGGTATTAAATTAAGTGAACTGTGTTAAGTGAAATAGTTTTCGTTTTCGTAATCGTTCATTCATTCATTTAATTCGTTTCATCATTCATTCAATCATGTATTTCATTCGAAACGATCATGAAACAAATGAATAATATAATAGTGTAATCATAAGTACATAAGTATATAATGTTAACGTTTTGACATCTTCCAAGTTTCCTTCAGGAATTTTAAACAATATGTTAGCTCAAACACCCTCATTTGCTAAATGAACGTGTTTAATATGTGGATAAAAAGTTCAATTATTACAACAACTTTTTTGGCTTCTTTAGTTTTTATATGATAGCTAATATTTTTATTTGAAATACTTTCCTAAGTATTGCGTGGACTTTAGGTTATAATGAACTCTTGTATTATTTAAATTAATTCATATTCACATCCGTGTTATTCTTAGTGGATTACCCTTAATTTGCATAAATTAATATTCATGATCCTTTGTTATCCAAAACGGAATAACACCAATACGAGGACACCGTGAGGGCGAAACGACAAATTTCGCCTTAAAGGTCCCAGAATGGATGATAAACCTACTCCAAAATTTTTTAGGGGAGACATTCCGTTCCAATAACATGGCCAGAAAAAAGATACCCTACCAGTGATCATTAGTGAAAAACTTTGATTTCGTCATGTCATGAATTATAGATTCACCCCAGTCACCTGGAATTTTTCTATTACCCTCAAAAATCAATACAACCCCATTGATGGTCATCACCAACCAAATGTTGACTGCTTTCCAGCCCCTCCTTGTAGACTTGACACAAACCCACAAATCAAGTTTCTATTTGCATTTCCTGGTACCTCAACGTCTTAATAGGCCAATTCCCCCCAACCAACCTACTAGATAGGCATAATAAATCATAAATATATTTATAAAATACATTTTATATTGCGCCTACACGAGAACACATCCCCTAAAAACTGGACTCTCACCTAAAACTTTTGACCCGGTGTGCCTATGTTGAAGACCAAAGATGTCCGTCTAATAGCTGTTTATATACTGTATCCTTCTCCCTCTAATCGTCTTTGAACAAGCGACTTCCTCGATGAGTTTGAAGCATTTCTGGTGATATTTCTTTGCTACCTGGGAAGCTCTTACTCATCGGAGATTGACGAGGATCAACCGGAGGTGAAACGGTTTATGAGGTCAATTGAGGATGCAAGTTTTGGAACAGCTGTCACCAAGCACGTATAGGGAGGTCATCCAGCGGAATTACTTAACGTGATTTATTGGTAGGAATCTATTCGGCACATATATAATATAATAAGTAGCCCCTAAATCACACGTACCAGAATGATGTTTTCATGGCCAATTGAGTATTCCTTGCGAAAAAAATCCAGATTTATTCTTGAACTTTGAACTTTTAACTTTATTTCCCTAAGTTACCAAATCATATACAATGATACATATTCTATCACCCATACAATTATAAACGATACTATGGAGGGAGGCGTACGAAGGGCCATACTGTCCAGAAGTGAACGCCCCCTAACCTAAAACATATATTGAATGATACATGTCAACCAAAAATACTTGTATACAATAATTATTTGAAATTAATGGCAAAATTATATATAAACTACATGTTATACTAGTGGTTGAATAAAAGTATCCTTGAGTAAGTATTTTAAATGTTCGTCACATGTTGTTTGCTTACTTGTTCCAGAACGCAGGACCCTTTGAACGAATACCTCTGGATGCATTCAGTTCTATTTCTAGCAATTAAATCGAAGCATTTCTTTCTAAGTTTGTGGCTGAATACTATTCATATATCAAAATAAATTGTTTAAATATGCAATGAGGTTCAGAAACGTAACGATACATAAATACCCCAAGATTAAGTTTATACCATACCTACACATTCAGAATATGATTTTGCCTAGAATAATGGACGAGTATGAGCCTTATATGACAATGGTTAATTACTCTTAGTGCTTTTTTTTGGCAAACTTGATATTTTATCTACATAAATTTGGTAAGTACTACCCCAAGCAAGGAGTAGTAGTACATGCCGACAATGTACACACTGAACATCATCCTGGAAGCTAACCACATTATTCCCTGTGGTCTATTTACACGCCGCGTGCAATACCGAACAGAAGCCAGCTAAAAAATAATCCCGGACTTTCAGCAAGTTGCCACAAGCCTCAGCCTTTGTGAACTTCGTTGAGCACACAAAGGATAGGAGCGAAGTTCGTTTAGAAATTTTTTTGCAAAAAAAATTAAATAAGGGGGGTGTGTTAGATGATCATTTTGGATTCAAGTTTTAGTTGCCTAAACCCGACGATCCTTGAAAACGGGTGACATTACTTAAGGGGTCGCGTACTATTTGAATACACTTTTCATATAGAAGTCCCATTGATGCAAATGATGTATTACAATTGATTCCGCCAATGCGCTTGTATGCGTTGCGGGCCGTACGCTCTGGACGGAATTAATAGCAATACCTCATTTGCATCATGGGACTTCTATATGAAACGTCCTACCTAATATTTATAGTTTTAATCGCAGTCGCACTGTAACCACTGATCTCTTAATACATGGATTTTGGGGCTACACAACAGTCATTGTAAAATTTGATTAATGGAGCAAACTGGTTGGCACAAACAACTTCTTCACAACATGTTAGATCAGACTGACAAGCGCGCCACTGCTTAGTATAATTACCCTTGGTTGGGTCATTTGTATAGCTTTATAACAAAGCACAGAAAGGTCAAACCGATTCGTTCCCTGGGCCAAATCTTTCAAATACATTTCATTCTATAATAATTTCCTAGACACGTAGTACATTTTGTGTTGCAATAGATCGAAGTCCATCTTAGCGAAAATGTCAGTGGTTTAGTAACGACATCGTATTTATGTTTATCCCACTCCCCCCTTTCCGTTCTTTCTCTGACAGTGAGGAATAGGCACAAGGTAAAATTACACTTCACAAAATACGTTCCATCCATGACATTCTCAATATCCAGTTTGCTAGTTCGATATTCGTGTCGTTGTTCATCCATTCCACATGGGCTATCAGAACCTCGCTGCCACAGCGCATTATTTCCGGGTTTGTACATGCACGACCCCGAGCAGTAATTGTTTGGAATAGATCACACCACATGTAATATGCATGGTGTATTTGTGACGTCTGTAATAAAAACGTCGTGCCTCGATTTGTTGGTAGGTTTCAGAATTCTTTGACGTGTTTGTATCGCAATGGAGTAGCGGTTCCCGGTGCAAACCTAGAGCCTTATAAATATTGGTGAGTGTCCGGTAAAAGTTTGTCGTGGGTGGACATCTTGGTCTACCGAAAAAAATAACATTCCAGAGACACCTGTTTTAACAGAAGTTGTGTCCCGGGTGCACGTTTTAGAGACATCCATATCCCAAACGGGCAATACAGGTGTCTAAAAAATAAATGCAATCCTCGCAGTCGGTGACCTATAATTTCAATATTAACTGCGAATCATTCAAATTTTATAACAATTGTGATTGTTTCGTACACCTGTCCAATTGTAGTCCGATACGGTTCACTAGTTTTGAAAACAAAGGTGATTATGTAAAACCGCTGTCAAAATACCCCCATTCCAAGTTTGCGTTCGGTAGATCGTTGAAGCAGTTTCAATCACCTTGGAAAGTGAATAAAATGTATTTTCAACTACACAAAAAATCCTCTAGTACTCATCCTGTCTTTTTTTTTAAATGTTGCGAGATATCTATACGGCCTCCTCTTTTCTCTCAACTACTATTTCAAATGTCATCTGATTCTTCACTGTTTTAGGAACCAAGTTAAGTACGTAAGTAAGCCACATATTTAGTTAAGCAATTCCAAGAATACACAATCAAGGCATGCTAAAGTACAGGTGGCCTGTTTTTGTTTTTTCTCCCTGTCTTTCTTTATCCGTACTACTTAAGTTTGGTTCAATTAAGCAAGTATAACCTTGTCAACTAATATGTTAATATTAAAACATTAAAGACAAAACATGTTTGAGAAATAGGAAAATGGGGTCTGTTCACAATGGACAAAGTTCATGACATTGTGTTTGATGTAACTCAGTTTGGTTTCAGTGGTTTATTTGTTCTGTTTTGTTTTGTCTATCAAATGGTTCCAAATATAACATATTATATCATAATGGTCTTCACATCCATTCGTACCATTCCATTATTGGTATTTAATCCATCCGCTGCAATTTGCAATATTCACGTGGATTTGGCAGACCACTGAAGAAAAAACATTTAGTTTGCCCATGTCGCTAAGTACTATTCTCAATATGGTAGAGGAAATACTGCACAGACGATAAAAGACCGTGGATAAAAAACCAAAGTACAAATATTTGAGTAATAAATAAATTATGAATTATAGCCCCAACCATTTCCATTCATTTGGTATTAATCCCTCCACTGCAATTGAATTTTCATCCCAGATTTGTCAGGACACCTGGAGCTTAATTGGCCAAGTTGCCTAAGTTCTATTCTAAATATAAGTAGGCAAAATACTGTACAGACAATAAAGACCGGGGATATAATCAAACAATGACCGACAAATATTTAGTAATTTATTTTTTTTTTTAAAAAACTGACAGGATTAGAACCAGGATATTTTTGTAGATGAAAGACCATTTATTCCACTTGTCCAGGTGAACCTGTTTCAACGATCTAAGGCAAACTGGAATGGGTAATTTGACAGCTGGTTACATAATAGTCTTATGTTTTCCAAAACTATGCAAACCGTATCCAGAAAAAAATTGAACAGGATGTACAAAACAGTTCTTCATTCAGAATCTGTTATAAAATTTTGAATAATTCTCAGTATTTTTGAAATTATAGTACCGACTGTGAGGGATTCATTGCAATTTATTTGGGACACCCTGTATCAATGAAGCGGACGATGAACTCACTGCACTTAATTGGGCTTGATTCTGTAGTCTGTTTTATGTCGCTTATTCACATTACAATGGGAACAACATTTTGTATTTGACCGGCTCTTAACCACCTGCTTTAGATCAGGTGGAAGTTCGCCACACAGGCCGGAAGGATGAAATGAGTACAAAGACCCCCCCCTTTTTTTCTATGGATATATTTTTTAGTTTCATTAGGGACCCTAAGCCCATAAATTTTTTTGGGGAGGGTGTGCAAAAGTTGTTACAGTGGCATTTTTTGAAAATCCAATATGGCTTGCCTACCATGATGTCCAAAATCACTTAAAATCCCTTAGTTTCCGATTGGATGTGCAAATAATTTAGCGGTCACCTTCTACTACTCCGGTGTTTAAGCACTAAAAGTGTTGGTAATGTAGTTTTAATAATCATACATTGCCTACAAAAATCCAATAATCGTATCGCCGCTCAAAATCAAATATGCTCTTACTGTATTATGAAAATGATTTAACGAACTAACCCTCCCTCCTCCATTATCAACCTATTTTACGCTACTTGAAATACAGATACTGAACACCTAAAATATGTTTCTGCAGGTGGTTTTAAAATCTGTTACAATTGACCACACTCTGCAAGTATTATTTAACACCTCTAGAAATGCATTTCCACGCATCCGGACACTTAAGTGTTCTGCACATTTTGCAGTTTAAGGCTTGATTCCGTGTTATATGCATGCCGTTATGCTATACAACTTATGAATACATGTATTTTGGATCACTAGAAAACCCTTATTTGGCATTGTCTCCTTAATTGGACATTTTTCAAAATTCAAGAGGGCAGCCAATACACGTACAAGCCCGTCTTAAAAATAGTAAAACCTACATTATATGTGTAGTATATGTAGTTACACAAAAATCAACTAATTATTATTATAAAGGTGTTAATTATGGTTGGGATAAGTATTTGACCATTTGACATTCTTATTATCTGGAATTTCTGTTTCTTTAACAGCAAATGTTAAGATGGGGGCCATTTAATGTGGCTGCCTTTTACCTTCGCTTTAAAACCTGTAAATTACGATACATCTGAATTTTATTTAGTTTAAAACAACCAAATAGAGTATTAAGTAAATTAAAGTATGAATGTATGTCTTTGTACCAGTAATAACTCGTACCTAGTATATTATTTTTATTTTTTTGTGTTTTGACAACATGCTTAAAATTCACAAGGGCGGTTATCGAAGCACAAAGGTCCCCCGCCCGTCTCGATAGTAAATGGAGGGACATATAATTTTAAGATCACAAGAGAGAAGTGTGATGGAAATAAGTGGTTCTCAAACCATGAGGCTGCTGGGGCCATCGCAGTTTGGGAATTTGACGGTATCAAATTAATGTTGACTACATTGACCATACTAATTTGTAGTTATTTGACCTTAGATGAACCCTACTTGACCTTGAATGACCTTCACAATTTCGGTTTAGAAATGGTGAACACATCCACAATGTTTTCCATACCTACCACATGTTGAGTTAGTTGACCTTGAATAACCCCACAATACTTGAAAAATGACCTTCAAAATTTTTTCGGCAATGATGACAGTTTTCATGGACCATATTACCATGTTTATGGATTTGACCTTGGATGACCCCACATGACCTTGAAATGACCATCAAAATTTGGCATTGAGATGTTACCACACCCACCAAGTTTCATCTCTACCACAATACTTAGTGATTTGGCCTCTTGGCTTACCCTGCATGACCTGAAATGACCTTTCAATTTTTTTTGGCACTGAGATGTTGACCACACCCACCAAGTTTCAATCATCATCCTACTCACATACTTAGTGATGTTGCCTTGGGATACCGCGCATGACCTTGAAATGAACCTTCAAGTTTTTGGCACTGAATGTTGACCACAACCCACCAAGTTTCATCATCCTACCATATATTTAGTGATTTGACCTTGATGACCCCACATGACCGTGAAATGAACCGTTCAATTTTTGGCACTGATGTTGACCACACCCCCCAAGTTTCAATCATCCTACCACAATTGACAAGGGCTATAACAAATTAATTCCATTTGACCTTGGTGACCTTGTCTGACCTTGAAATGACCTTAATTTTCGGCACTGAACTGTTTGACCACACCCACCAAGTTTCATCATCTACCCAATTTACAAGGGCTATAACAATTTAATTCCATTTGAGACCTGATTACCCTGCATGACCTTGAATGACCTTCAATTTTTTTGCACTGAATGTTGACCACACGCACCAAGTTTCATCATCCGAACCACATACTTAGAGATGATTTGACCTTGAATGACCCCCACATGGACCTTGAAATGAACCTTCAAATTTTTTGGCCTGAATTGTTGACCATACCCACCACGTTTCATCCTCCTACCACATTTGACAATGGTTATAGCAATTTCATCCCTTTTGACCTTGAATACCCTGCATGACCTTGAAATGACGCTTCAAATTTTTTGGCATTGAATGCTGAGACCACAACCACCCCCAAGTTTCCAGTTTCATCATCCCCTACCCCACTTAGTGGGTTTGGGACCGTGAATGACCCCATATGCCCTTGAAATGAACCTTCCAAATTTTTCGGCACTGATGTTGACCACACCCACCAAGAATCATCATCCTACCACAAAATTTGACAAGGTGATAGGCAATTTATTCATTTGAACCTTGAATGACCCCCTGCTGACCTTGAAATGACCTTCAAATTTTCGGGGGGCACTGAATGTTGACGACACCCACAGTTTCATCATCCTACCACAACCGCGACAAGGGTTATGCAATTTTAATTCCATTTGACCTTGAATGACCCCGGCATGACCTTGAATTACCTTCAAATTTTCGGCATCTGAATGTGTGACCACTCCCCCCAGTTCATCACCCTGCCCACAATTGCCAAGGATATAGCAACTAATCCCATTTTTGATCAAATTTGACCCTATTTTTTTGACCATATTTTTTGTTTTTGACCTTTTGACCCCTGCCACAGCCTCCCCACCTACCTCCGAACTCATCCAATCCACCGTCTACTTTGGTGACCTCTATGGGCGAAGATGACCCCCCTAACTTGCTTATTCGTGTTTACAAGTTTTATAACAATATAACCCCTATTTTTTTGACCAAATTTTGACCCTATTTTTTACCAAATTTGACCCTATTTTTTTACAATATTGACCTTTGACCTACGGTCCATGACCCACTTTACTTCCCATCCAGGCCTACGTTAGATGCATTATGTTGCAAATATGTACACCCACACTTTTTAATCCAGAGATATTGCTTGGACGCACACACACAAGATATGCATGACAACGCACACACACACCTAAATGCATCAATACAGAAACAGGTTCACCAGGCATTTCTATAGTCCCCCTTTCCAACTAAAGTTGGCTGGGGACCGCAAAATGACAGCCAATATCTTGTTTTAGGCCTAAATAAAAAATTTAAGGTTTTAAAGATCTTAAAGGCAGTCTGTTGACTGCCATCTTGATTGTTAGCTGTTAACACACTTGAAATGTCGATATGATTTCCTACTGGATATAGAGCGCATAATTATGACGCTTTACAACTACTTTGATGAGTTATTGTTACTTTAAATGATTTCAGGGCATATGGAGTTTTAGGGTGGCCTCTTGATTTGATGGTATGTTTTGAGCAAACACGTCAATAATCCGTCCAAAAGATTCCTCGTGCATTAAAACCCTAGATCTAGTGCATAAAATTATCCATTTGATGACTTTTGAGAGTGATAGCGGCCATATGGGATTTCTAGAAATGCCACTGCCGACAATTTTGCACACCCTCTAAAATTATTGGCTTAGGTCCTAAGTTAACTAAAATCGATCAATAGAAAAAGTCTGTACTCTCATTATCCACCTGTTGGCCCACAATTCCCCCCGACTACTTTGGCTCTTTTGGGATTCGCAATATGGCCGTCAGTGGCCTCAATTACTAAGCCGGTTTCCAATCCAAAGGAGGAAAAGACAGAAAAGGAAGGAGTTGCCAGTCTTTTCTACATCTGTACCTGTCAAAAGTAAAAAAGAGGAAATCCTCCATTGGAGGAAAAATCACATCCCATCCAGGGTAAAATATTAATCTAAGATTTTTAAACTGATGCAATTTATGGATCCTGGTCATACTTGAGCAACATTTCACCCGTTAAACAACTTGTTTAAACTTTTTAACAACTGTTAAAACTTTTAAACAACTGTTTAAACTTTAAACAACTGTTTAAACTTTTTAAACACTTTTTAATTTGTTAAACAACACATTTGTTGGCAGGTGTTAAATGAAAACGCCTTGGTTTCAGATGACACAATGAACCAAATAAATCTGCATCGATGTTCATACCCTTACATGCCGTCCGGGATCATAGATAGAATAATAAGGCTAGAGGTCGGACGGCCATCTTGAATAATCAGAGAGCTCAATGTAGGAAAAATATGGAAATTCAGCCTATGTTTTACTTGAAATATAAGCAAATCAAAATCACCCGGGAAAATCACTTATTTCTTTGAAAATCAACCATTATTTTCTCCACAATTTGTTCTCACTTGGTTGGACCGCAAAAATCTTGTTTATCATCCTTGAAAATATAAACACATATTTTCATACATCTGCACTTGGATTTAATACTGCATTTGATAATAATCATTTTTTTTACTAAATTAGCTGCTTAAATACCCCAAATTGATTTCATATTAACTGTTATCGTTGTTTTTAGCGTTACACCACTAGAGGACTCCAAATCGTGTGGAAACAACATTTTTCAATGGGAATGAATTTGGCCATGAAGACGAGGTTAGAACCCCAAGTTTTCGGGGTTTATTCCATATTGAACTGCGTTCACGATTTTGGCACGCCAACTCTCTTTAATATTCCATTTTCTGGATTGAGCGGCCATTTTGAAAACGCCCTCTGGCGAGAGTTCCCCACATTTCACTGAGTTGGGCCCAAAAAAATCTTGTTCAGCACCTTAAAAGTACAAGAAAACACCTTCAAACGTCCCCAAACTCTAGAATGGGACTTTAATTTGACCCTAATTTTGTCTTGATTCAAGCATTCTGTTGGTATAGAATATAGGACAATCTTATATACGTATGACTCGCAATAGTCCCATGCTCGATTTAATCCGACCCCCAGTTTTTAAGAATATGAAGAATAGTAGAAATCCCACGTTTTTTTATTGCTTGGAAGACAATAGATAACATGCAAATTTTTGTTTACAAATTGTTTTGATAGTATTGTTCTTGTTGATTTTCTTTACAAAATTAGGTTATGCTTCAAGTCATTTACAGGTCTGTGAATATATTAGACTTCATTTGACACATAACAATATAATTTAAGGCTTGAAACGTTGATGTTGTGCGTTTTATGTTAGGGTTAGAGATCCCATATCATCTCACCCCATAAATTCAAGTTAAACTTCAGGTAAAAAAACAGGTGGGACTATGACTAGGGTCAGTACAGTATTCCTCTTTTTCCTTGCCCTTTTGTTTTTCATCATATTACATGTTTATTTTTTTCTCTTGTTATGAATGCTTATGTTTTCCTTTTTTTAATTCTTGATCATGAAATTGACATTAAACAAATGTTACTGAAAAGTGCTTTGGACAAAGTGTTCACTTATACTTCGCTGTCGGATGTTTTAATCATGCAACAAAATCTTAGAAACAATCAATTGTTGTCTGGTGCTATTTGCCAACATGGAAGAGAGGTCTACACTGTATTTGTGTGTAATTACGAGGGACGAATGCATGGATAAAAGTATTGAAAAATATGAATCTAGACGAATTTTATTTGTTAGCAAGTGCCATCGACCCCAACACGCGAGGCAAATTCTGTTTCAAGGGACAAAATTTAATGACCAATTATATGAAATCACTGGTCAGACTCTGGAAAAGTTTTTTTATTGAGGAAATTAATTTACGAGATGCAAAATACCAATTTTTAAGACGAAGTAGAACTTAACCAGATAGGCAACTATGCCAACAATTGTTTAAATTAAACGTGAAAACCTCACAAGCCTTCCATTTACCGCAATCTCAAGATTGATGAGGGTGGTTTTTGTGTAGTGTGGGGGGTTGAGGCTGAGGTTCGAGTGTGGTACTCCTTTATAAAACTCCTGTAATGAATATCATACCCATGGATAAGCAATGATAGAAGGGGCTGTAGTTGAAAGAATGTGCGCTTCGGATAAAATTGTGAATTTTTGGCCCACACAATACTTTAGGCATTGATAATCCATTAAAATTGATGGAAGCACTTGTCAAACCCCTCGAATGGACCCCCAGCTTGGGTTTCAACTTTCAAGGTTATACAGGGATCCAAACTTTTAAATGTTCCAAATGTGTTTAAAAGCCTACCATGGTTATTGTCTGATTACAAGGATTCCAAAAAAGGTATAGTTTTTACACTACTCTGGCTTATAGTTACAGAGTAAAACGTAAAAATGGTGAAAGTCCATTTTGGTGTGTACATGGGTCAAAAGTTAAAGGTTGCTTTGGATTCAGTTAATACGTGTTAACATTGTTTCCCTAGCTTAAAGTATTGAAATAAGGAATAGTTTGCCTTATCGTTATGCTTAGTTTTTCACGTTATCCCCAAAATATAGGTCACAGTTCAATAGAATCCAATATCTTGCCAAGAGCTTTTGATTTGATTCGCCATTTTGGTTACTACCACACCGAGATGCAAAACTATTCCTATAATTCATTTTCTATTAGCTAACCAACAACTTGAACCACATTTTACAAATTAGCAACATTTTAATTTTTTGACCTGTACAAACCAAAATTAATTTTTTACCCCATACTTCAAAACTATAAGCACTGTAGTATAAACTATACCTTTTTGGAATCCTTGTAACCAGACAAACATCATGGTGTGCTGACAGCTTTCATCACAATCGGAACATTTTAAAATTTTACCCTGTGAACCTTGGAATCCCAGCTGGGGGCCATGACAGGATGTGGAAAGTGCTTCCATCAATTTTTTCGATTATCAATGCATAAAGTACTTGTGTAACCAAATTCACATTTATCCAGATTTGCACACTCACATAAGAGCTGTGCACTACAGTCCCCCACTATGAGGATCATAAATGTGGGGCTGCTCCATACAACTTCTAAATATTGACTTCACAAATCTCCACAATGACACATAAGTGGAGGGCCAAAATCAAAAACAAGTTATTCCAGATCACTACAAACTAAGCACACTTGATTTTTGGTAGTTTATATGATATGCATGTATTCAGAGATGTGCTAATTAAAATTTGGCGGTCACCTCGAATCCAGATGGCGGCTAAATGGCCGCCGTTTTGGCTAATGACAGTATTTTAGGGTAATGTCCTATTTGAGCCTTCAGTCACCTGTTCTTTATGTCATATTTAAGCTATTAATTATCTACATGATGATACCCAACTTTTGTGGGTTTTCATTGTTATCAACACAATCGTTTTTGGGGCCAAAAAGCATATTTTGGCCAGATCATACAACTAAGCACAACCTTGATTTTTGGTAGTTTATATGATAATGCCCGTATTCAGAGATGTTTTTCATTAATTTGTTGCGGTCACGGTCGAAATCCCAGAGGCAGCCCGAAATGGCCGCCGTTTTGGCTCACGACATTATTTTGAGGTAATGTCCTATGTGACCCTTCAATCACCTGTTCTGATGTCACATTGCAGCTAATTTAATTACTACACTACATTGGAAAAAAAATGAAATACCAACTTTTGTGGGTTTTCATTGTTTCAACAACATCCTTTTGGGGACAAAAAGGCATATTTTTGCCATTGTTTTTTAATAAAAAAATGTGGGAACTTAAATACGTTCTCCCCCATTATATCTTAATTGTTTTCATAATGGATAAGACTTATCTTCCTTTTAGGAACCTGTCCTGCAATGAATATCCCATTTGTGTGAAACCAGGATCAAAGCCAGTTATAATGTCTAAGACTGAATTGGGGTCCTTAACCACAAAAATACCCATGTTTGCACATTTCTCTAAACACATGAACATGTGTGTGTCAATACCATAATAATTAATGCTATATGACAGTTTTTGATCACTAACCTAATCAAGTTTGATTCAGTTGTTGCAATGGCCTTGCTGATTCCAATTTTTGCGGTAACCTCTAAATCAACAAAATGGCGCTAATAATGCCGCTGCCTTTGGATTAAAAAATGATAACGGGTTGAAGAAAGCCTCCAATCAGCAAGTGATTGGTGTCATTTTAAAGCAAATTAAAATTTTCTACAGGATATACCATGCTTGATGGGTTTCAAGGGTGGTATACCTAAGAATTATGTAGCAAAGATGTGAGTTTTTGGCGTTTTTTGGTCCCATAAATATGCAAACTGTGAAAATGCCAGCGCTACAACATAGTCTGTAAAAAAGTTATAGCACCCAAAGAAAATATGTCAAAATCACAAAAACACAGTTTAGTATCTTACAAACATGTACGGCTTAAATGATCAAATACCTGTACTCCTACTGGACTGTGCTCAATACAATTTCACGTTTTTTACTGATCTAGAAGTACATTAACAGCATCCAAAAGGGCACCCAGGAACCCAAAAACTGCTGGTTTTCACTTTAAACAACTGACTATTGTACTAGCTCTTAAAAGAACGTTAAGGTAACAAATGCTGTAGCATGGATTAACTGCCGACAAGTTGCTCAATTTCACAATAGCAATTTGGCCAAAGGTGGATAAAAGATATTTTGATTTTTGAAGTTGGCTAAAGATGCCCAGCTAGGCAATAAATACTAGTACATGATGAAAGCACGATTTCATTCGTCTTTATCTCAGTTCGTATTGTTCTCCATAAATATATGCGGAAGAATTACTTACTAAGTAATAAATTAGTTAGATATCATTGTGAGGCACTCAATTGAGAAAGATTCTTGACATTTGATTGATCTGACTCGTTCTCAGGATAAATAGATGCAATTGATAGGCTGATCCTTGCACTCCTTGGACAAGTGCAAATCCCTGTTCATTTAGTCAATTTTCTTGCACCCACATTGGTTGGAACTGCAATCGGCATTTTATCCCCAAAACCAATGTGTCATCCCCAAAACAACAGATAGGGGCTGCTAGTGTGTCCATCAATCAATTGAATTCACTTGAGCTGTAAATTCATATCCATGCCCAAGTGGAGATGGAAGGTCTTCAAAGAATGGGGTATCACCTTTAGTGGCCACAATATCCTAACTTTTCCTCTGCCCTCGAAAGCAGCCTGTCAGGGATGAGCTCTATAAGCCAATAACACCGCTGATTTAAACCGTTTTGTTCCAATGGAGTGACATTGATGTAACGTGTTCTAGATGCAGTTTGAGTCAGACATAGACATTTGCTTGAAATCAATAACAGTCCACAAGCAACTGATGCCAGAATACATGACACGGTAGTACAACCCCTCTAGGCTGAGTAGTAGGTACTTGAAGTGAAGAAAAGTGGGCTGCAGGATAGGTCTTTGATCAGGTTCCTCCCAACTTATACCTTAACTCTGGAATTTTAGGCATTTCATCAATACCCCCTGTGTTCGCTTTTAATTCATAGCATGTGGATACGATGTTGCAAATAGATAAAATCTATCTGTAATCCTAACTATCAAGGACTCCTTGACTTTCTGTCTCTTAGAGATTTCTTAAGCTGATTGTCAAAACTCGTTGTTTGGGGCTAGCAATCAGCGTGGTGAAGCTGCCTTCGACGGATGCATTCGGGACTCGATCAGCTTTTTTGATTCCTATTGTAGGTATCACAATGCATCTGTGCTGACTGCCATTGAGCCTGTTATTTATTTTTAATTATTTGCTCTGGTAAGCAGGCCTAGGAAGAGTTGGCCACATGACATGTTGAATCCTATGAGGAGGAAAGGAAAATTCGATTCCACCCAATTGTAACACAGAGACTGAATGGCTGCAGATGAACCTGGTCAACATGAAGATTAGCAGCTAATGCTGTGGAACCAGGGCTACTCTGACGGTGCACAGAATAGAAGGGACCATGCAGGGTCAGACTAGCTTTTACGATAAAATGCCAAAACGTGCACTTAACGCAACTCGCTTCAAGATCAAGCCAAAGGAGGCTCAATTAAGAGGAAGTGGCATTTAAGATGCGATAACACTTAGAGATCTTTTTTCAAAATATGGCAGGTCATGCAATAGGGACCTCTGAGTATCAATCGGACCCACTGACTCATTCACTACGAATCCAGATGTGTCTGAAAACAGCAAAGTCTATGCTTATGCATGAGTTGGAGAAGTTGTCAAACCCAGGGCGAAACACAAGCCAACAACTCTCAAGTGGTATTTTGGATGTTTTGGCCATTATGTAGCCCCTGAAATTTGTTCTTAATTTAATATTTGATTTGACAGAGCACAAATATGAAAATCATAATTGAAACAGTTCTAACGCATCAGCAACAGTTTGCATTGGGTGTGTGATACAGTCCGATAGAAGAAAGCTTCTCCCAATAATTGCTAGCCACAACCAACAAGTTGATTAGTAGCCAAGAAGGTCCTACCCCCCCAGAGATGAAGGTTAAAGAAGTCCTCAGCAATTTCTAAAGGTGACTCGAGATTTTGAATCTAATTTTTGGTCCATCATGAAAAATAGCAGTCTGACCGGAAATGATCTAGATACATGTTACATCAATGTCACAGCATTGGGAACAGAACTTGGAGACTCAACATGTGATGGGGTAATTATAGGGCTTATTCACTCACAGGCTGGATGTTTGCTTTAAGGGGACCGAGGAAGGTATTGTATTGCTGGCTACTAGCGACTGTACAATTCTCTGAAGCCTTGGATATCTTTTTTGCAGGAGTCCAAGAAGGTACAATTCCTCCCTCTACTTACAGGGTCTAATGGAAACTCTTGGTCTACAATGTTTTGTTACTGGACCAGATTGGAATACAGCAAAACTTCTTACCTTGCCAGAGTGCCTACGTAAATAAAAAAGTTACTGACAGACCAACATACCAAGCGTAATCAAAAAGCGCACAGTATCACTCGAGCACAAGACCTTCCCTCTCCCACCAGGCAATGGATGGAATTGTAACAACTCAAATGAAATTCAAATTGCTTGGATAGATGTTACATGACGACACAATCTGGTTTTGGAACCCGGGGGTGGGGGGGTTTCTTTGGGCCAGGGGTACATTTCGGGGACATGACTGAAAAAAAGACAGGGTTTTGGTGATGGACAGACCAAAGTGGACTGAAAATAGGGGTTTTGAGGACAATTTGCAACGTTTTCAAAAAAATTTGGGTCTTTGGGTTGAAGGATTTTTGCAAAAATTTTCTAAAAAATAAGTCTTAAGTGAAAATTTTCAAATGCCCCCACACTAGGGAGCTTTCGTGACCAGTGGTGTAATGTCAAAAAAGGTCTGACATATTACATATGTTGTCACTTCCAAGATGGTTTGTCGCCCCCTCAGTTTCACTCACACTTTCTGAAAAATTG
>JAMKCH010031537.1:0-16533 GCA_023653785.1 Ophioderma brevispina | reverse complement strand
CAATGCCGCCATGGCAGCCTGGGTGCCGCAAGTCAGGCCGGCGCCTGTCTCTGCAAAAATTAGGGGCAGGTGCACCCCCTAAATCCACCCCTGCTTACATCAGTGCCAACTTCCAATGTATATGTATATGCCAAAATGGTATTATTTTATCACAACATGAAAGATCATTTTGGCAAAAGCCTCACAATAATAAGCTATCACAGGTTTAGGTATATGTATAGGTCATTGACCTCTAGCCTCTGCAACAGAGATGTCCCTGTGACAGCTAACAGTGTGAAGGTCTCTTTTGATACCGCAGTTAAAAAAATCCTGACCTGGAAAAAGCATGACAACTTAAATCGATACCAGACGATTATACTCGCTCTAAATGTCCTGCCGGTGCCAATCCAAACACAGGCTAGTTTAGATTATTATCGAATCATCGACTGTAATTAGCTTTCATCCACATCTTACTTCATTGTGCCTTCGGAGAAATCCGCACCTCCCTGGATTCCAAGAAACGCGATAACTAACCTGATGCCGCTTGAGGTGTTCTGACTTTGATGGCTGGAAATGTGCTTTGAATCATATGGGCACAAGTTAGAGATGGTCAAATAATTACTGTAAATCTGGAGAATCAGATCCTGGGCTTCCAGGGGCCAGCCACTACTGAGGATTCTGTGCAACAGATACACATCCATTCAATTTGGGGCATTAGCTGTTTGGAGGTAGTTTGGCTTTGATCCAGTATTGGTGGTGGAGGGATAGTAACATAGATTCATGTGTAGAAATATAAACCTCTTTTTCAAAAGTGTGGATGTTCTGTGGCCATTTCTAGGCTTTCAGGAGAAAGCCTGACCAATGTCCATATTTTTTTAAAATTCAAAATATGAACATGAACTTGTGCAAACAGGGGGCAAGTGAATTTTTTGGGGAGGGCAAAAGTGAAATTCGGGGGGGGGGGGCAAAAGCCCCCATGGCCCCCCATGCCCCCCCCCACTGAGCCCAAGCCTATGCAAAAGTGATTGAGAGCATGTGGAGGCCTCCTACCCATAGACAGCCTATTTAGGACAAATATGACTTTTGTGAGGTTCAAAGCAAAAATGTGCTATTTTTTTTAGAAATAAGACAAATAATTCCACTGATTTTGCTCTTAAAATGAAAGACGACACCTTATAAAGGTAATTAATTTTCCATGTTTAAGCCCCTCCCCCCTGCAAAAAAAAAGCTAGAAAATGTACAAAAATCTTGATGAAAAGCTAACTTTTATGTATAGTACCGTACAACTAGGCTAAAATTGGGGAAACCTGGTTTGAATAATTATTTAAAGACATGTATCATTTCCAGCCCAACTTTTTTCAGAGAGTTTTAGTTCATTAAAAAACAACATCTTACCAAACCAAAATCCCATTAGCAAGAAAAGCTGAGGGTGTATGAAATGCAGTGTTACTACCAGCCAATTTGGTTGGCTAATTATATCACATAACTGAATGAATATCCAATCAGAGACCAGGTAAGAATTTACAAGACTCTTACGGGTGCATACAGGTTTAAGGGTCAGCAGGATATATCCTGTAATGTCGTGTAATTGCCAATCAGATATACTGCAAGAAAGGTGCGGCCCTTTCATGGCAAAAGGGCATAACTTGAGTTACACCCTTTTGCCTTGAAGGGCCACCCTGCAATACCAGTGCATTATGGGATACATTTTTCTTTTTAAATGTTAAGCCTAAATAATGCTAAATATATTTTTTTAAATAAGTATCCCATAATGCATTGTTTTTGCAGGATGACCCTTTCAAGGCAAAAGGGTGTTACTGAAGTTACGCCCTTTTGCCATGAAAGGGCCGGACCGTGGTATTCCTCAGGGAGGATTAATTAGCCAATCAAAGACAAGATTAAGAACTTAAAAGGTGCATACAGATAAAAGAGGTTCATTGATTGGTCAGTGTATATCCCACGATGTCATGTAATGAGCCAATCAGATAATAAGAAAGGTGCTAGGCCCTGGGGCATTAAAATAATGAAAAGGCACTCTTTTTGAAAAGCTAATATAGCTGAACTGTCCCTAATTCGAGAAAAAAAGTTCTGTCTTCCCACATCCCAATTCTGCAAACCGCAGCTGATATCATTCCTTTGGGCTTGTAGCCATCCTCAAAAACAAAATCTAAACATTGACAATTGACACAGGATAACTTTGAACTTGTCATCAGCTTCAATGAGTCATCATTAACCAACGGGATTCCCCGATCTGTTACCAGCCATCTTGTGCCACCTCATATTCCCTAATATGTTTTTAATTACTTCCATGCTGTGGTGTTCCACTACCACTGCCAAGGTCACTGTTCCACTAATTCTGTGGCCAACCACAAAGAATGCTTTGTTTGATGTAACAAATTTGATTCATTTTTTTTTATGGTACCTCTATTTATGACAAGGTTTACGGTGATTCATACTTTTTGAAGGTGAATGCCTTACAAAGCTTTACAACTTATGCCTGCAACATATTGTATTGGATATAGGGAGTAGTGTATTTTTCTAAGTGACAGGGCCAAGAGGGGCAGTTGCGGTGTCAGAGGGGGCACAGGAAGTGGGGTAGGGGATATTTTTCCCCTGAATTTTTCTCCCCCCCCCACCCATCCAGAAGATAAACAACAAGTTTGTGCCAAAATCAGTGATTTGAGGCTAAAATCACATAATTTTGGCAAAAATCAGCAATTTTGGGCCTCTAATACTTGAATCATGAGATACAAAATAAAAAATTAGTTCACTTTTTATGCTATCTTTTGTCCATCATTTAACAGACTTTAGCAATTGAAAATATTTCAAATTTATGTTCTTTTATTCACTTTGAAAAGATACTGCCCTCTTTCCTTAACTTTATTTGTCTATATTTACTTATTTTCTTACTTTTTACACACTTTATTTTTATTTAATATATTTTAGAAGGGGTAGGCCTATATGAATTCTAGCAGAACCTATGACGAAGCGAAACTCAATCAATGCATGCGAGGATCAAGTAAATGATACAACCCGAGAAAGTGATAAGACAAATATTATACTGAGGCTTGGAGAAACTGGCGAGCATTGAATTAAATAAAGACAAAAACTACACGGTCTCGAACCCGGTCCTCTCGCTTACTAGGCTTGAGAATTACCACTGGACCACAGAGGACTGTGTTTACGTGGATACCGGAGAAACGAGCACTAATGTATTTCTGTCTTTATTTCAGAGTTTCAAGCGGCCGTAATTATATTATATCCCGGGTATTATATATTTTAGAAGGGGTGGGCATATCTATATGCATGATTCTAGCAGAACCTATGACTAAGCGAAACTCAATCAATGCATGCGAGGATCAAGTATATGATATAACCCGAGAAAATTATAAGACAAACAGAATACGGAAAATCCATAATAGTTGGCAAGTCTGTCACCATGCACAAGCAATTTGCTGGGTCCCAATAAAACCAAGCTTTGGTGTCATGAACCATACCCAAAAATCAGGGTGTGTATTTTCTAAATACACTGTTGAATGGAAGTTACTGAACTGTGCCAAGGAAAATGAGACTATTATCTCAGAACTTGTAGTGATAATTGACTACAATATGCTCATCCACCAAGGACACAGTTCAGTGGGTAGCACTTCTATATGTATAGACATGAACTGACCTTGAGTGTTCTGGGCATCTTATATCATACCCCAAAACCAGGGGGCATATTTTCTAAATACACTGGTAAATGAAAGTTACTGAACTATGCCAACAGAAATGAGAGTGTATTATCTCAGACTCATAGTGATAATTGACTACAGTATTCCCATCCACCAAGGACACAGTTCAGTTAACTCTATACTTGTATATGCATTACATGAACTGAATTTGTGCATTCTGGGTATCATAAATCACAGCCCAAAATCAGGGGGTGTATTTTATCAATACACCGGTGAATGGAAGTTACTGAACTGTGCCATGGTAGTTGAGAATATGTTAGCTCGTCGTATCTCTCATTGCACTTTAACTTCTTTTGAAAGAGACAAGCAGTTCACAGGCACTCAATCTTCATAATAATATTGTTGGCATAGACAAGAGGAACAAGCACCGCGCAGTCGGTTTTCTTTTTTGAAGTTCTCCTAGAAACAACAGCAGGGTTGTCCCATATTAACTCCTCCACTCCGGGCACCTAAATACATAAACAGCGGTGAACTTGAAAGTCAAGAGCGGCCAGGACAGAAAAAGTAAACTTTTCCTACAGATAAGCCCTGTCTGCCAGTAGTTCTGGGCGCAGTGTAACTTTATGCAGAAAGTCACACTGTGGTTCCCAGTGTTTGAACTTGAGGTTTGTATTGTGTTACCCACTAGGCCACAGATTAAGTGAGAGAGCTGGGACTTGGTTATCTCTGTTACAGACCTTACTGTCCTCGGGGTGCAATTAGAACATTACCTTCGTTGGAAATCGGGTATCTTGTTCGGCAAATCTGCATAGTCATGGTCGCTTGTCTGCAAGTCGGCGTAATGATCTGTTTATATGAGAGGGCGATTGCATGAAATTGATAATCGAGAAGCAATTTGGGCTGTTATCAAGTAGCCTATCATTGTTATTACTGTTTATTTTGATGTTTCTACTACAGAGAACACAATCAGAGTTTACCAAGAAGCTGTTTTGGGTATACACACTATTACAGCTAATAAAACTTAAAGTGACAGGAGGAGATTTTTGAGGATACACAACAGAAAGTACTAAATCATCATCTTATTACATTTTGATAGTGTGTACGGGGTTACCCCGTACACACTATCAAAATCTCTTAATTCAACTAAGCGTTAACGAAGATTAAAAATTTGACAAGTATAGTGTGTACGCTCTTCCCTTATTTCAATGAAGATTAATTTTGCTTAATTCAACGAAGCAAATCAGCTTCTTTCAATTAAGGGAATAGTTATTTCGATTAAGAGATTTACTAGTGTGTACGCACACTTCGTTGAATTAAGAGGTGATGTGTGTTGGTTTACATACCAAGGCCATATTTCCAGTAGGCACACTTGTTTCAATCTTTGTTAGTTTTCTGCTAGTGTGGACGCAATTGTATCTTAATTAAGTATAGTGTGTATGCACGCTTTATTAACTAATCAAGATTAACTAATCTTTGTCGAAATAAGCAATTTTGCAGTGTGTACGGGGTCAAAGACGGCGTAATCGGCTTATTCACTTCAGGTGTGATCTAATACATTGGAAAGCATTCCAAATATGCAAAAAACCCGGGTTCGAAAAAAATTGGGGGCGCTTCTTTCTGGAAATCTCCTCATGTCTCTTTAACAATATGGGTATGGTTTCAAATGGTTGGGGTGACAGAGAGCTGTGCCGAGATGTAATTGACGAAAGCACAGTGACTGTACACGGTGTGTACAAGAAGTTCCCTAAGTTTTTGCAAACATTCTGTCTGTATCATGCAACAGCTTTGAAGAAGTCTGTTGATTGGTTGCGAAGGAAGGTTTGCAAATGATCAATGATGACATCATCATATACGTTTATTTTTCAAAAGGGCTGTGCAGAATTTGTTTACTGTGGCAAAAACAAGCCTTTTCTACAATTTAGCTTCACAGAAATCACATGGATTTACTTGGAAATATGTTTCACGCCATACAGCAATAAAATTTGTTGGTTGGCAACGCAAGCCACAAACAGATCCTGTCACATTGAAATAAACCTACGCAAAACAAGCTGAACATGTTAATGTTAGCAGGAAGACAAGAAATTTTACCTTGAAATATTTTAAACCTATATAGATAGCCCCAGAGGGTGTTTTGAACCAATCCCATAATGCATTGCAATGTACCTACCATATTGTTCCTAATAAATGCCCCGGGGGCAGTGCATTTTTCAAAAGGGAGGGCGTTTATTACAGTCAAAAATGGTAAGTCAAAAATCACCTTACACACGCTTATTTTCGCTGATTACCAATAATACACACGAACGAGCAGGGGGACGCTGTTTTCGCACCTCCCAAAGTTCCATACTAATTAAACTATTACAACTTTGCACAACAGCGATTATGATACAGATTACGACAGTCCCGGGCATTAAATCATGTGATTTAGGTAAGCTTAACTCATTTTCTTGAATTGTTTTATCCAAAAATCGTAGGGGGGGCGTTTATTAGAACAGGGCGTTTATTAGGAACAACAAGGTATACTGTATTATTATACATCATGAATATTCATGAACAAAACCATGCTATTTGATTGGCTGATTCCTATTATGCGTGCTATTTCCCTAGGGAAATAGATTGAACTGTTTCCCTACAACCTAGTCCCCAGAGTCACAGTGAGGTGTAATAAAACAAATACTACATGGTTTATATCAGGAAATACGGCACACTATTTTCCCTTGGTACTGGCTACGGGCCTACCTTCGGGTTAGGGGTGATAGGGCCTTAGCCAAAATAGTGTGCCCTATTTCCCTCTTACCATATAGTATTTGTATATAGTACTTAGGGGTAAAAAGTGTTGCAAAAGTTTAAGAACCACAGGAAATTTCATGATCATGGTAAAAAATCCCGAAGTACTAACACTTTGTGAGCTAAAATAGGTGAAATTTCCTAAAACTGGTGCATTTTGGGATTGACTCAATACACCCTCTGAATAGCCCCATACTTGTTGCAAAACTGCAACGACAGTCCTTGACGACAACTGGTGCATTGTGGGATTGACTCAATACACCCTCTGAATAGCCCCATACTTGTTGCAAAACTGCAATGAGAGTCGTTGATGACATCATGGCATGAATTGCTCTTAAGCTGTATCCAAAACACAGACTCACTAATCTTCTTTCCTCATGCCACACAACTTATTGACAAGACTGTCAAAACTTGCTCACTGCCCTGGCTGATGCGACAGGAGATTCTTAGAATCTGTGATGCATCAGTGTAATCATAAACACAGGCAGATCATCTAGATTCTTTTTCTGGACGATGCATGGGGCATCCCTACGGGTACTTTTTCCCCCTTTGCTCAATAAGGAGTGGTTTCAACAACTAGGGAGAAATTTCAACATCTAGGGAGTAATGTCAACATCTAAGGAGTCATTTCAACATCTTGAGCGTAAATTCAACAAGTTCAAGAGTAATTTCAACATCTAGAGAGTAATTTCAACATCTAGAGAGTAATTTCAACATCTAGAGAGTAATTTCAACATCTAGAGTCGCATTTTCATTTCAACATCTAGGGAGTCATTTCAACATCTAGGGAGTCATTTCAACATCTAGGGAGTCATTTCAACATCTAGGGAGTCATTTCAACATCAAGAGAGTCATTTCAACATCTACAGAGTCATTTCAACATCTACAGAGTCATTTCAACATCAATAGAGTCGTTTCAACATCTACAGAGTCATTTCAACATCAATAGAGTCATTTCAACATCAATAGAGTCGTTTCAACATCTACAGAGTCATTTCAACATCTACAGAGTGATTTCAACATCATCTACAGAGTCATTTCAACATCTACAGAGTCATTTCAACATCAATAGAGTCATTTCAACATCACTAGAGTCATTTCAACATCAATAGAGTCATTTCAACATCAATAGAGTCATTTCAACATCAATAGAGTCATTTCAACATCAATAGAGTCATTTCAACATCAATAGAGTCATTTCAACATCAATAGAGTCATTTCAACATAGGGAGTCATTTCAACATAGGGAGTCATTTCAACATTAAGTGAGCCATTTCAACACTAAAGCCCGATGTATACTCCACTTTGCGCCCGCGATATCGCGGTTGCGAAGAGGTTTGACCCAGATTTTTTATTGCCTCGGCGAAAGAATTTCTATCGCGCGATGGATTTTGGGGCTTCGCGGAGAGTTGAATTTTGTACAACTCTCGGCGATATCGCCGCCGCGAAAATTCTCTGATGGCTGTTTTAGGATCCAAGGTTCGGGCGATGACCTCATGAAAAACCAAGCTGAACCTGCTCCTAAAAATCTCCCTATCAGCCCGATAATCAACAACAATACTCAACCAATGAAAGTATAAATTACATGGCAATTATTAAAAGCTATGGGTGTTGTAGTGCGAAAAAAAATAGTGGTAAATGATCCCATATGAGGCATGATGATATTTTTAAGGAATGTAAAAAAAGTTTTGGAGGTTTAGGTTTGCGGAAAATTTGTTTTAACCACCTGATTGATTTATATTTTAGCTCTTCATCTACATGTGAAGGTGGAGGCCAACCCCATGCTAAAATATAGGAGACTACTAAATGGTTCATCTTCAAACAAAACGGGGCATTTACCAATGATTTTTTTAAAAGAATTAAAAAAAAAAAAAAAAAAAAAAAAAAACTTAAATGGTTTTTAACAACAATACAAAATAGTCCAGAACGTGTACTTTATTTGCCCAAGAATCTCAAAATGCCTATTGGCCAACATTCCGTCCTATTACTTGAATCAACGGGCCTGGCTTAACAAATTTTAATATAACTTTGACCTACTATCGTAAATTAAATCGCTCGTGTATTCTATAGTTTGATAGATCTCATTGGGAAAATCAGAGCTTATATCGTTCAAAATACGGAATGGTATGTAGATAATTCTCGAATAATTGTTTATGAAAATTGTCAACTGCAACATTAATGTCAATTAAAATAATCCAAGCAACAACTTCCTCGAGATGATGAACATTGTCGCTCGGAGTATACATGACTGTTATCGCGCGGGGGTATGGCGATGTAAAATTTCATCGCAGCAGCATCGCGCGATGAAGCGATAGTGGAGTTTTTAGTATACATCTGGCACTTAAGGGAGAGACATTTTAACACTCTAGTTCATTTCACTACATTTCAACATCTATGAGAGTCATTCAACATCTAGAGAAGTCATTTCAACCATCCTAGAGAGTCCATTGCAACATCTAGAGAGTCATTTAAACATCTAGGAGTTCATTTCAACATCTAAAAATGAGTCATTTCAACATCTAAGGAGTCATTTCAAAATCTAGAGAGTCATTTCAAAATCTAGAGAGTCATTTCAACATCAAGGGAGTCATTTCATTATGTAGGGTCTATTTCCAAAACCCTTGCCTCAGCAATTTTTCACATGTATATTCATTAATTTACATAAATGCCCTGAAAAATTTATTAAACTTTCAACATCTAGAGAGTAATTCAACATTTTAGAGTGCATTTTCATTTCACATCTAGGGAGTTCATTTCACATCTGAGAGTCCTTTCAACACTAGAGAGTCATTTCAAAATCTAGAGAGTCATTTCAACAGCTAGAGAGTCATTTCAACATCTAGAGAGTCATTTAAACAGTGCGATATTCAAATCTAGAGAGTCATTTCAACATCTAGAGATTCATTTCAACATCTAGAGAGTCATTTAAACATCTAGAGACGTCATTTCAACATCTAGAGAGTCATTAAACATCAAGGGAGTCCTATTTCATTATGAGGGATTATTTCCAAAACCTTGCTCAGCAAAGTTTTCACAGGTATATTTCATTATTTACAAAATCTCTAAAAAATTTATTAAATTTCAACATCCTAGAGAGTAATTTTCCACATCTAGAGTGCATTTCATTTCAACATCAGGAGTATTTTCAACATCTGAGGGATTGCAACATATAGAGAGTCATTTCAACATCTAGAGAGTCATTTAAACATCTAGAGAGTCATTTCAAACATAGAGAGTCATTTCAACAGCTAGAGAGTCATTTCAACATCTAGAGTCATTTCAACATCTAGAGTCATTTCAACATCTAAAGAGTCATTTCAAATATAGAGAGTCATTTCAACATCTAGAGGTCAATTCAACATCAAGGGAGTCATTTAAGTCTGTAGCGGGTTATTTCCAATTAATCTGGCTCGGGGGTTTTTGCCTCAGCAAATGTTTCACATGCTAATTTCATTAATTTACAAAATGCTCTACAATTTTTCAAATGTTCACCAGCAGAACTTAATTAGAGCACCGGTTAACTCTATAAACTGTATAACACATTAAACTAACAAAGCTTGGTATTGAGGGAGGATGTAACTGTAAACCTGGGTTGAAAGCAGGGTTTGGAACCACTCACCACTAAACAAACATGGTACAATGGTTAAAAGTTAAATTGTAGGGTACAACATTTAACCCAGTATTTTTTAACCAGTTGTTTTGAGAGTGGGGAACCTCTATAATAAAAAATAAATATCTATAGTGTCAGGTGGCATAATAAGATTCCAGGGAATGCACTTTTTGCCAATTCAATTTCTTCCGATACCCTTCATTCCTATCCCATGTCCGTCTCCGTGCGTCGGAAATTGCCACAGGGCCGGCTCGGTAATTGACAAGGTTCTCTTTACACCTGTTACAATCTAGGAGAAGGAGTAGATTAATTTTTAATACGGTGTTCAGTGATGATGGGCTGGACTTGGTAACCACTGCACTATTAGAGGGGCTGGCATTTTAGTGCTAGAATTAGATTACAAATATTATTGGGGTGTCCAATTGTTTCATTTCTGATTACATAGACTCAAATGGCATCAATTAGCTGAATGAAAAAAAGCTGAAACAGGTGTAAAAAAATGGGGTGTTGGTTTTTTTTTTGTAAAAAGGTCAAAACAGGCTGAAAATGTTAAAAAAACCTAAAATGTTGACATTTTAAAAGCATATAATACAACGAAATGGGCTGAAATGAAATGCGAAACTCTCACAGGCCGTATGCTCATATCCGCTTCTTTTTAACAAATATGTACTGAATATCAAATAATACGAGGGTCGGGAAAACCAAATTTCACTTTTGGAGGTTAAGGCCTTATTATTATTTGGGTTGCCTTTTTACGCCACTGATTGCCATTATATGGCTATCTTCCTGTTACATGTCACCCGGACCCCATGCGGATTATGGGTTTGGATTTGAATTTGCAAAGTAACGGAATTTGAGGTTTGGGAATGGATCATGCACGGTAATTGTGCCGTCCCGGGCGACACCCACCCCCTCACAAATATTTCTACCTGGTTTTACACGAATTGGCAAAAGAAAAAATTACGCCCCTAGAAAGACTGAAGCAAACATGGCCAATACCATCACACAACCGCTCAAAAGATTGCTATTGGGTGTATTATTCTAGTTGCTGAAGGGCAGGAATTCGAGGAAAATTTGTCTATTATATTTTTGGATCTTACACTTCCCCATAATTTTGCCACTAAATTCAATCCCAAGATCAGAACATCGGTCCAAAATTCAGTTATGAGATGGAACTTTACAGTGAAAAAATATACGCTAAATTCAGAGCTTTGCGTTGCAATTCCTCCATACACAAGCCGAAGTTCAGATGGACACTCCCAGGACACACTAAAAAAGCATGAAGCCAGAGAGAAGGTCTTTCCTAAACAATGTCATAATTTGCAAGGGGGGTGATCAAGGCCTGGAGGGCCTCGGGCCCGGGGGGGGGGCGGGGGGGTGCGGTGTGTTTGAATAGGGAAAGAGGCTACGGGTATGGCGGCCCTTTCAGACAACATTTCGCACTCTCAGCGTTCCTAAGGGATTTCCATGTTGAAGATAATTCAATTACTAAGTTTTCCCTTGGAAAAGTTGCGCTCAGAAGCTAAATTTTAGCAAAACATTTCAGTTCCACAGCCCTGCAAATTTCTCAAAAATTTCAGTCTAGGCCATACTTAAGAACTTTATGTTCCAGCCGTTCACAAGCCTCCAGATTCGGGCCGCACATCCTACATGAAAACATAGGTGGAGTAGCCCCCCCCCCCCCCCCCGGGGGCCTCGGGATGCAGTCGCGGGTGCTGGGCGGGGGGGGGGTGGGACCTATATTAAGTAATAAAAACACTTAGCCGCTGATTTGTTAATTTGTGCAAACCTTTGGGGTGCTGGCAGGCATCCGACACCCCAGTTGGTACGTGGTAATTTGCATGACATTTTGTGTATTGTGTAGCATTCGAATACCCAATTCTGGCCACATTAGTATTACCCATGCAGAACCTAATGGTGAGTAATCATTCACAACTTTGCACCAGTTGAATAACAACCAAAAAAAACAACATCTTGCAATTAGACTAAACAAAATGATATAGACTTTTAACTGTGCACTCTATTCAGGTGCTGTAACCCTGCAATCTGTCACATTGTGATTACTACACTCAAATTGATTGATGGTAAGGATCAATTCCAATTCGTTATGTTATGCAAGTACATTATATATTTGACAGAAATTAAGAAACTCGGCCGATTACTTAAACAGCATATGAAATACGTCACAAGCAATACTATAAATATGATACATGCAGAGTGTTATAGTTGAGTAATGTTTGTTGATTTTTTGGCACTTCAGCTGGTTAATATTTAGAATTATCCTTTAGTTTTAGTTCAACGAGAGTGTAAGTGCCATGTTAAAGGGCATATATTTAGCTAATACGGGGTGAGGGGGAATGAAACTTGAAAGCTGCCCACAATGATGTCACAAAGAGTGGATACAGATTCTAAGATAAAACAAAAAGAGTGAGCCCCGTGATGAGGAAAAGGGCCCAAAATGTATTTCTGATTAAAATATGCATTTTTTTTTTTTTTTTTTTTTTTTTTTTTTTTTTTTTTTTTTTTTTTTTTTTTTTTTTTTTTTTTTTTTTTTTTTTTTTTTTTTTTTTTTTTTTTTTTTTTTTTTTCGGATAAAGGATTAAATGTGCTCAATAGAAACAGACCTCCCTCACTATTTACTGGTAAATCAACCCAGCAAAATTTTCCTTCTCGAGGAAGGAAAATAGCGGCGTCACTTACCGGTAAACGCCAATAGAAACTCCATTCCGCGACAGTGCGTTAAAGGCGAGGAAACGGAAATTGATAATACCGCGTGATTATGCCCGATGACAGGCCCTACGTGTGGATGGGTAGATGAGGGCCAGGATTCAGCAGTGCCTCCTCGATCTTACGAACATCGGCTCTCGCCGCTTGTACAACTCCATGTACCTTCGAACCCTTCTCTGACGTTCATGAACATTTAACCCATCTAACCTATCATTTGCCTCTGAATTTTGACTGTAAAATGTCAAAATCGACATCAATCCTACTATCGCAGGTCCCGCCATATTTTTGTTGAAAAGGTCAACCCACAATGCTTTGCATTGACCTCAGTGTACGACCTTTTGCTGGCAAAGTTTTATGTGGAGTTGATCGACAGCAGCCAGGTAGTATATACCGGTAAACAGCGCCCAATAAACTGACCATTATCCACCTTTTCCTTGCTCTTTCCCGGTAAGAGATTTACCGGTAAAATGCAGAATCTTCAATAGAAACACGCTTATAGTTACTATACGCTCAGTTTGGTGCTATATACAGCTTAGAGGACAATTTGTGATCCACATCCTCATCCCTTGACTTGCCTAAAAAAAGTATTGACTGCAAGCCTAATCTGATGTGCAAAGGACATCGCCGGATAAGGAGAGAAGGAGGCCCTCTATAATCATCATAGTAATATTTCACCATCAATTTTGAGTTGGGATTTTTACAACTACTTCATCATGTACGCAAGGTGTTTTTTATCCCCAAAATACACTTGTATCAAGAAAAAATGAGAAAAGTCTGAGAAACTTCAGGGGCATGCTCTCTTGAAAAAGCAAAGCTTAGCGCACTCCTCCATTTCAATGACCATTTATTACTTAAATGAAGAAACAGGAAGATGTTGCATAGCTGCTCTTTGTTATGGAGCTAGTAAGTGACACCTAGATAGACATTTTGTCCTTCATAAGCTACAAAGAAGCAACATGAGGCAGCCCTTTATAACAATACCCAAATACCTGTTAGCTTATGCTGCTAAGATTTGGATTATATAACCGTCTTCATACCTTGCTCTGGATACAACACAATGGCCCATGATGACCGCAAGTCATAATGAGCTAATAAAATCACAATTCCTATGGCGCAGTTCAATAGCTTTCATTCACCGTTGTATTGAGCAAATACACCCTACTGTATTTTAGTATGATTTATGATACCAAGGACATGCATGGTCAGCCGTTTTTAACATGTGACCATCCAAAGCTACTGAACTGAGCCCTTGGTAGATTAGCATGTCATACCTCATAGCGATGTACTATATGTAAGTAATAGGTTGTTGTTGTTGTTTTTGGCAATTCCATTTAGTGTTCAGGCCCCCCATAAAACAAAAATGCAAAAATGAGGTCTTTCCACCCCAAGAACCAGAATGCCACTCACATATATGTTGCTAAATAATATATCGCACATCATTGCAAAGCGGCATTGTGGTTCTTGAGGGGGAAAGGGTTCATATTTGGAAATTTCAGTTAGCCATTGAAGCCTGTATTATAATTTTACATAAAACAGACTTTTGGGGAATTTATGTAAAGTGGGATTTTTTGAAAACCAGCAAAAGGTAAACTTTGAGCATGTCGCTTTATAATGTGGAACGTTTCATGTTCATCCGTTCTCATGAAAACTACAGAGGGCGTCCTTCATTCCTTATCCGGCGATGTCCTTTGATAGTCTCGACAAGAAATTAACAATTTTGTATTTTCTGTCCCTCGACAGACAGAAATTATAACAATTGGCCTATGGTACACCGTGATACAAGCGTTTGCTCATAACACCAAAATGCAACATCAAGAAGAAACTGAAATTTGGGGAATAAACTTTTCTCAAAGATATCTAATGAACTATAAGTAAAACAGAAGGTGCTAAAATCAGAAAATGCACCTTTAACAGGGGCGGATACAGGATTTGAAAAACGTCAAAATTATCGGGGGGCTGAAAGGCTGAAACTTGTCTAAAATGGGCTGATTTTGCAAGATTTTGCAGAATTACCGGGAGGCGCGCGCCCCCTCCCTAGATCCGCGCCTGTTTAAGCCTACATCTATAGTCTTATAATTGTACCCCAAACCTAACTTAAAGGGGAAATTCATGATCTATAGCCTCCAGTAGCAGTAGTAGGAAGAAGCTTGAAATTCATGCAAAATCAGCCCTTTTTGTCTGCTCACTAGGAAATGATCACCTCCAATGAAAATCTGCTCCAAAACTGGGATATGTCCCCTCTGACAAGTGACCCCTGTTATGCCCCTGGCCTCATGACCAAAATAGACCTATATCTGTATGCACCTTTAAGCTTTCTCTGATTGGCTAATTATATCATATTACCCTATGAATGACCAATCAAATAGTTGATAGTTGTGTGTATATATATATACAATCTGACCATTAAGTCATCATCTGTCAAAAATACCCACCTTTCCTGTAAACTTGACTATAAGATTTTGACTGTCTTCTCTCAATGCAGTCTTACACTGTGTTTCCAACAAAACACTCTGCCAACTGCCAAAAACCATCTCTTAGAGGAGAAGTCCACATCCCAATCTTCTCCAGGCTCTTTCTTTCAGCACGGACATTCCTAAACAATATATCAAACAATGCCACAGGGCTGCTTGTTCTGAAATCCCCCTAACAATGGCTCTCTCGTGATCCCATAACCCCCATCGGATCCTTTTCTTTCTACTACAAAATTTTGGGGGACGACGAAACTGGCTCCTGCAGTGTCCTGTGGTTGCCGGGTGGTGAGAGAGAAGAGGGTGTTTATAAGGGCGGAAGGATTGAGGGGAGCTTAAGCACAAGGCTTTCAAGTCTTATTTGTAGCTGGGAGTCACAAGGTTATGACGTTGGTCGTTGACCCGTCGTGTGGTTTTACAGACTAGACTTACAACTGGGAGAATATGGGTCTTCGTGACCAAAATTAGACTTTATAACAGTCAATGTCTGGGGTTGAATGTTACTCATAGTGATATCGGTGGAGGTGTGTTTAAGAAACCTCAAAGTGGTCGGAATCTGAATGACATTTCAGATCCAGAGCACCGAGAGGGATTACTTCAATAATACTAGTGCGCTTGTGCAGGCACGATCTAGAAAACCACATGAAAATCATGTGTGGCTGATTTGATTATATTTGTAGGATGACTAACTGCTCTGCCCCCTCCTCGTTTTATACCTTGGCTTACAGTGAAAAACAATATTACCCCGGGGGAGTCCGGGTAAGGTGGTAGGAATGGTCTCCCCAAACAAATAAGGAAAAATTGGACTAAAAAATGCATTCATTATTTATAAAAAAAAGCAAATGAAGTGTAGGGGGCTGGTGGGGGGCGGGGGCGAGGGGGGATGCCAAATTCCCAAAAGCCCCTAAAAAACCCTAAAACTAGCTTAAATGGTTAAAAATCGATTTTGCCCCAAAAAATGGTGAAAAGGCCCACTTTTGCCAGTAATTTGGGGCGAACTTGGGAAAAGTGGAGTCTTTCAACAAATTCCCCCCCCCCAAAAAAAAATCCTGGTTTACAGGCCTGTGGTTGTTTCAATCTTACTTTCAAATGTGGGGGCAATTGTACACCCCCCCCCCCCCGACATACCCGCCAGTGGCAAGCCAGGTGGGGAGAGGGGGCGGGCAGAGGTCCACTTGATGTTTTTTTTTTTTTAAGTTTTTTGAGTTTTTGAAAGTACTGATTTTTAGGTTAAATCAGCCCTTTGTCAGATTCTTTTGCCCTGCGACCGGGAAATATTTGCTTCTGATCG
>JAMKCH010031536.1:0-62055 GCA_023653785.1 Ophioderma brevispina | reverse complement strand
CCGAGCGGATTTACTGGATATCAACAGTGCTATTATTTCCTCGAGTCAATGATGCATGATGTACATCTACTGGTCATGATATTTAGGAAAAGAAAATTGTGATGACATTTTATTCATTTTCAATCCAAAGTGCAACTTTGCATTGACATATCCCAGGAGTATGAAAGCTAATTAAGGACAATATTAACTGAGCACAAATCAGTTCTCGCCGATATGCGTAATCTAAGTCCTTATGCAAGCATCTTTCTCTCTTTGATCCCATGGAGTAAATGTGTAATATTCTATGGATATAGAGAACCGCCAAAAGCTGAGAACTACGAAATTCTAGTTTCAAAAATATTTCGCTATACCCTTCCAATCATGTTAAAAATCTACTCCAAATGTCCAAGCATTGATGGGGGATGAGGGGAAATTAATTTGTATTGTGCCACCACCCTATGAATTGGCAACCTCAATAGAATAAAAGACAGTTGAAGGAAGTGCGTGGCAGAATACTAAATTTATCCGTGTGTTGTTTTGAATGAAATAGGCAAGCCAAAAGATGCAGGGCCCAGTCAATCCTCCCTGTGGAGGCAATTGGACAGTGCCAGAGGAGAGGTCAGGTTCACCGCTGATCCCGCAGACTAACCTAGCAACAGCCTATGCACCGGGAACACTCAAGCACCAGGGATCAGCGATAAGTCTAGACGGTTCTTGATTTTGATTGCAAGACGAAGTTGATTTTACTTGTGTTGATATTGGTGATGGAAGTTTATGGGTGTGTGTTTTATATGCTTAATGGTTTGTATTAAGAGAAAGATAAACAGGATTTCAGAAAATCAGTGTGCGTTCAACAAGGGACTGAAGATGGGGAAGTGTCATTTTGTTCATGACTTCATATCTATCCCCTCAACTGAGGTGTGGTTTAAGAATGGAAATACGCATTTACTTAAAAACAACTTATATTAAAAGCAAGAAGCAAAAAAATGATGACTGACTGGCTTCAATAATGCATCCACAAAAAGAAAATGTTAATGATTTGTAGATGGCAAGTTGGCCGGCTGGCTATCTACTAGGTCAGTGGGTTAAATTGTCCCTTAATGCTATTGACTTCCTATATAGTGTTATTTTGATGCATTTGAGCCAATTTTAATTGTGATCCTTAAATGAATTTGAATTGAAAATGTTTTTATAAATTGACAAGGATTGGATTTAATTTGAATTAAAAAATACTCTTGAAAGATTCACGTTTTGATCAGAATAGCTATTATGCATATTTCACTTCTCTAAGAAATACTTGTTGGGATACTTTGAAAAACCAAACACAAAAAAACAAAAAAAAAAAAAAAAGACTCGTTTGCCTTCAAAAGTATCGTACCACCTTTTGGCCATTTTAGAGGACCCATAGTGATTGTTATTGTCTTTTTCCTTGTAGGTCAAAGAAGGACAAAGTGAGACTCCCATTGGTTGGTAGTTACTGTGGCAATGCCATTCCCACAACATTCACTTCCTCGGGTAATAGCTTATTGGGTTCGATTCCAGTCGATGCTACCGTCAGTGGCAGTGGATTCATGCAATCTCTACGCCATGTGGTAAGATAAAAATCTCAGGGTTATAGTTTGACCACTATCATAAGATTTATTTCGGAAAAAACACACCATCTTGACGCCAAAAATAGAGATGTCGTTTTCAAACAGACAAAATATTGATGTGATCGCACATGATAAAAAATAGTAAATGGTAAACCCTGGCCAGAGTTTCACTGCATACCCACACAGTCTTTTATCCAGGGTGAAAGGGTCTTACCCCACTAAAAGAAAAGGTAAAAGGCTTGACAATATTAGATTCACTACTGGCGGACTCGTTTCTCTGGAACAAATGAAGTTCAACAAAGAAAGAGCACCAGGAAATGATGGCAAAAATAATCTTGGAATATAGGGAAGGGCACTTTATGTGTCATGAAGTCTCCATGTGCAACAATCCAAGATAGTAGCTTTGAATTCCACCTGGATATCAGCAAGTTGTTTTTTCCTTCTCAACCAGATGACACAGTGATACAATGTGGTGGTAGTTATCAGGCACAGGCACCATCAGCAGTCCACGCTACCCTCAGGCGTACCCACTCAGCACCCAGTGTACGTGAACCATAACAGCATCAGTGGATCAGATATTGACACTCAGGGTGACTCTGACTTCTCATGAAACAGACTGATGCCCTGTGTCAGTTTGATTATCTGGAGGTAAGTTGTCGGATATTTCATGGAGGAGAATATTTTTTTCATATCAGGGTATTTATGGCTTGTAATTATTTTGGGGAGGAGTGTAATTCAAAATGATGAGATAAACTATCTTTTGGGATGGAAAAAAGTCAGATGAAGTACAAAAAGCCTTTTGGAAAGTGAACCAAATGCAAAGGTATATAAACCTATTGTTCACAAACATCCATTGCAAAAATGCTAGACGTTAGGGGAGAACTCTCCCTTCAAAGTGGATGTATAAAATAATAACTATTATTAGGAAAAATTTGGAAATATCAGTTGTAGACTGGTTAACTTTTTAAAAAGCTCATCTGATTGAAACTTAAATTAAAAACATGGACTGTAAGGTGAGTGGTGGAACTGCAAAGATACATTCTGAGTTGTATTTTTCAGGATAAAGAGACATTCTGAGTGTATTTATACATTGTGGAGTATTTTCTTCATGGTGGAGTATTTTTACTAGGTACTATGTTACGAATTGTCCGATACGGAATAAAACTGAATGCTAATTGAGGTTTATTCCGTAAGAGTAGAAAAGAGGATGTTTCTAGTTTAGTAAACTATATAGGCCTGGGCGCAATCTCTTGCATAGAAAAGGGAGTAAAACTAGAAAAAAAATGAAAAAAATGAAAAAAAAAAAAAAAAATCTTTATGTAAAATGTCTAAAAAAAAGGTCTTTTTAAGAGAAAGAAAAATCTGCAAAACTATTATAGGTTTGAAATTCGTTCCTTATTAGTTTGAAAAAGTGTATTTTTCTTAAAAAAGCTAAAAAAGTCTTTTAGAAGATTTTTCCGTAATAAACTCCCACAATGTAGATCTTGCAAGTTTGTGTGTGTTGTGGTGTGCGTATGTGTGTGTGTGTGAAGAGAGAGAGTGGTGTGTGTGTATGTGTGTGTGTATGTATGTGTGTTGTCCGTATGAGAGGACCCGGGATGACGAGAGACGAGTTGAGTGAATTGACTCGAGGGGGGGAAGAGAGGAGGAGAGGGTGGAGGGGGAGGGAGGACGAAAGAGGAAGAGAGAGAGATGAAAAATGATTAACACTTGGCATGGTTCATTGGAATGCAGATCACTACTACTTCAGATTCATTCTCAACCAAACATGGTGACAATAGTATCTTTAGGTAAGGGATAAGGGCAAAGGTATATTCTAGGGAGCAAATGACTAATTAAAGGGGTTCTCTGCCAGATTGATGGAATAGCATATCCTTTTGGTTAGGTTGACTGTTTAGTACTCTCAAATTGTAAACATTGCACCAGGTTGGATTAAATCTTTAACTGGAAATTTGTAACATTCAAATTGATTTAAAAAATAGTTTTCCTTCAGCTAAGGAATGGTCCGAGCCAATCATCTCCGCTAATCGGTAGATACTGTGGCAGTGCCATCCCATCCACGCTGCATCAAGTGGCAAGAGTATGTGGGTCAGATTACAACAGTGTGTGATGCCTCCTTTACATCACTCGGGTTCAGAGCTATGTATACAACACAAGGAATTCGTGAGTAATAAAAAAGGTGGTTGTAGTTCAGTTTTGTAGTCAGGGGACCAGGAAATACAGAACCAATTCTGTGTCATACATTTCTTCCAATCAACATGGCATGCGTTGTGATTGGCTTAAGGATAGCTTAAGGTTTAAGAATGTGCCAGTTTAATCAAAATTTGCAAATCAATTCAGACTTACAACAAAAGGCCTGATAATTTACTGCATAACTTAGGCTAAAGATATGTTTACTTTTGTTAAATGGTAACGAAAACTCTATTCCAACTAATCTATATCACAACACCATACCTGTTCAATTTGATAGGACTGGATTGTTCACTTAATTCCACCCCTAACAATAAATCCTCTGTCACAGTGTTTGCATGGTAATATGTTGTCGTACTAAAAAAAAGAGAGGTTTAGGCTAACTTTAAAAAATTGCCATACCCGTACAATATAAATGGCACTCTCGAAAGTGGATGATTCCATCTATTTTAGTTTAATAAATAAAGGCGTCACTTGTTATATCTTCTGGAACCATTGAACTTACATGTTAAACATTCAAACTGATTTCTTACTCTGAAAGAAATTTTATATTTCTGTGGGAAGAAAATTGTAATGCAGTAGTCTATATAGCAATAATATGATAAAACATTTGCTAATGCAACAGAATTGCCCCTCAGAGAGGATGAGACCTTTGGACTTAAGCTTTTTCAAGGATATCTTTTGAACTTCAACCATAAAACAAAATGGGGTTGCTAAGTCACAAAATGGACATCTTAAAGTGCGATGAGACATTTTCACAAAATATGAAATTTCTTCAATTTGCTCGTAAGTGATAGTCTAGGCCTTGGAAGAATAGTATATATTTTATACATAAAAAAACGGACCCCAAAACAGAGGCTAAATTACATCCATGTAATGTTATTACATAATTTTCATAGACTCATACTATCGATATAAAACCGCAAAGAAGGGGTAGAATTCGTTAAAGAGCAGCGTGAGTCCAATAGCAATATATTTTTGAGCGCCTTATCTTCTCCCCACCTTTCTTTTAGTCATCGTCATCACCCATCATCTACTTCCAACGTATGATCCGTCCTTGAAGGCCACAAAGTCCATAGACTCCCCGCCAAGTGATGCGAGTTGATTTCAATGCAAGTCCGATGCTTCTACGCGGAGTCCACATGGGGACTTGCGCTTGGGAGAAAGAGCGGAGAGCATGTTGCCTCTAGCACATAAAGTAGTCTCTGAGGGAGTCGACTCGCGGCTCGCGTCGACTTTCTACCCCCTGCAAAGGTCACAGGAATGGTCAAACGGGTCAATGCCGCGGGAATCAACTCTGGCATATGTTTTCTTGTGTGAACGCCATTTCCTTTGTCTGTTGAATACTGCTTGAGGGGAAGTCATTTTATTATAGAATCATTCACCCATAAGGGTGCTGATTGATTTAATCATTTCAGGTGAGGGTCTTGTATTAAAAGCTTTACAACCATACGAAATATAAATTTTGAAAATCGTGGAAGAGTTGCACTATTTTTCAAATCTGCCAGTCTCTTTAAACATTGCTTTCCCCCTCTTTGTTTTATAGTCCTTCTGCAACTCCCACAGCAAGCCCATCCTGTGGTGGTCTCTTGACGCAGTCTGTTGGCATTCATCCAATCGCCAAGTTTCCCAGTCAGTATCCTAGCAACGCTGAATGCCTGTGGACACTTCAAATAACATCAGCAAGGGGATGCATCCCGGTTGGAATTCATACAGTAACTTCTTGAAGAAGACTGAGTGGGTTTGTGTGATTCACTAGAGGGAGATATGTTTATGTATTAATGTATTCAGTAGTAATTATTTATGGTTTTACCATGTTGGTTACCATTAAACACACCGAGAGAAAGTAGAACATGTTAAACTCAACCATTTGACTTATTTGCATATTCATCATTCTGTTGAGCTCATTTGCATGTTTTCAAGTTGTTCTGATTCAGCTGAAACTTGGTGAAAATAATATTGTATTATCAGGTGAAATGTAAAAAATCAAAAGGAGGGGTAAGTCCAGGATCAAAGGTCATCTCGAGTCAAATTTCATGTTGTGTCCCTCACTCCCAAATGTGAGGAGACGACATGTAGTAATAGTAAAGAAGTAAGTTTTAATATGGGGGGGGGGGGGGGTCACTTCACACTTGTAGCAAATCGGCGGTACTCCCTGCCTCCACTTCGCCCGATTCAATGATCCTCCTCCTCAACCCAACCTTCCTTCCTCTCTCCTCCCCTTGCTTCCGTTTCTTTGGACGTCCCATCCTCAACCACCACCTCGAAATCAAAAGCCCTTCTTATAAAAATGCTGTCATCCTTCCTCAACAGTTGCCCATACCAATGAACACTATTCGCCTTCGCCAACGATCCACCGCTTCTTCCAAACCCACTATCTGCATCAAGGCCTCAGTCTTTATCCTATCCATCAAACTTCAAACCACACACTGCTTCTCGCTCCCATACAGCAATACACTGATCTCACACAACTCTTATACCACCATTCCTTTCATCTTCATGGATATCTGTTCACTTTAACAGCTTTCTTGGATTGGATTTTTTTACTGGATTAGAGAATAAAGGCCATGATTTTGAGAATTGGTACTCTCTTTACGGACAAAATTGAACCAAGGCATTACCATTATTTAAGTGGAAAGAATGAGGCCAGAGGCTGGTTCGTCCATGCCGAAAAAATAACGACGGTTGTTGTCACCGGTTTAAATTGTCGTAAAGAGAGTATCAGTTCCCCAAAATCATACCGCGAGTGCTTCAACCTCCAAATAACATCAAACGCATCGCGTTACTAACTGGATTCAATTGTCGAATGGAACCCGGGCATCAGCCAAGAAATTTGCGTTACATTTTCACAGGCTGTTTAAGAATCATTTTTTTGAATTCCTCTCTGTATATTTCTGTTAATGAATTTCTATTATGTAATGTATTGCTTAATGAAGATGCTATATAATTATTTGAATTGAAAAAAAATTGAATTGCTGAAAGTTTGTTTCAACTTGCCTCAAATCGTGACTAGATATATACAGATATTCCAACCTTTCATTCCAGGTGAGAGATGGTAGCACACAGACATCACCACTGATTGGAGAATACTGTGGCAGTATTGTACCAGGACAAATTAACTTCTACCGGTAACTCATTATGGGTTAAGTTCTTTTCAGACGATGAAACAGCTGGTACTGGGTTTTCAGCTACGTACAGACATATTGGTATGTGATGGTTTCTGTGTAGTAGTATACAAATTTGGGCTCTTAGAGGGAAATAGTGCACACTATAGTGCAAACTACTCACCTGAGGTGACTGGAGACCATGGGGCTACAGTTTCCAGTCACCGAGAGGAAGTATTTTTGCATTATTATTTTATATCAGGCTTCCGATTAGTGCAAAGAAAACTTTGTAGTGTAGCGTTGTTTATCAAAAGTCCCCGGATGCCATACAATATTTTGTTAAATATTGTAGTGCATCCGGCATTTTTAGCGATATTATCGTATCGATGAATAGCCCTATCGTATCGAAGTTCGCTGATACCGAGTTTACACGCGCCTAAAAAAACACCTCTGCGTCGGTCAGCGGAGCATGTTCACTCATAGCACCACTTTGATAAACAATAATACTTCATCCAAGTCTCAGCGATGAAGAATTTAATGAGCTTTGAAGAACAAGATTCTGAAACCACTATCAAGTCAACGAAAAAAGCAGTGAATATTCTTAGAGCATACCACGGGAAAAGAGCAGCCTGAATGTTTTTGAATCTCTTGACAACGCTCTTTGCCAAATGTTGGAAAAATTCTATGCGGAGCTTCGAAAAGCAAGACGGCTCAGAATTACTACCAAAACCGCAGTCTCTATGATGGCATTCTAATGGATTTAATCGTCATTTGAAGATAATGAATGGCCCGGGATTAATGACATCATCAAGGATAGTTAGTTAGTTCACCCCACGCGCAAATTCTGCTTTCAAAGCGGCCCTGGTGAACCTGAAAAAAATCAGGAAAAGGCGAGTAAGACACACCAATCAATCGATGTTGAAAAACGACATTTTGAAACCGTATCGTTCTGGGGTGTTTGATCAAGGACTCGCAGTTGGACTACAACACAAAGTTTGGTTTGAGTTCAATGTTTTATATTATGCCTCGAGGCAGAGAGAATTTGCGTGAGTTGAAGAGGGATCAATTTGTTGTAGATGTAACTCTAATGGAGAGAATATGTTGCTCCAGCGGTATATAGTTGACCAAGAAAACCAGATAAGACCACCAGTGTTCTCTAGCAGATGCAGCGAGAATGTATGCAACCAATACTGATGGGTGCCCGGTGGCATCTTCAAAAGTATTGTCAAAACTTCACCCCGAGTGTGAAGCATTCTTTCAAACGCAAACCAAACTGCACCTAAAAGACGCAGAATATCCTTGTACCAATAATTGGCCCAGTCCGCCAGTTGACTCTTTGGTAACTTATAGTGGTTGTCAAAAAAGGCAGGGCGTCCCTGCGTATAAAATCAGTGTAGTCGTGCTACATGCATCCGTACCCTTGATAACGAGGGCTTCCGTACCCGAGATATATGCCAAGTCTCCGGACATGCAAATGAAGGTAGCCTAGCAAGTTATGTTGGAAGGTTAAATGATATCAAGACAAGCACGACATGTCCGATGCACTTTTCCGTTTCGCGGTGTCCAATTGGGGCATAGTCCTAGGGCTAGGCCTACAAGTAATGCTATAGAGCCAACAACGCGCCACAAAACAGTTAGTAGGCCTCCGAACCAGACCCTGCACTGGTGATGATGCTGATATCCAAGTCTTGATATGGAACTTGTCTAGTTCACAGCTCGCCTTCATTGAGGAAGTAATTCACTCAGAACAAACAGGAAGCCTAGGCAGCAGTGCTTCTGATGCACCATCTTACGCAGCTCCTGTGTATATTGAGCCGTATTAGTAGTATTACCACCACACTTCGCACGCACACGTTCAGCCTTGTGCAGAGCAATATCACAATTTGTGTTGCCCACCTGCACGTCACCATAATTACTACAATCTAACTTTCTACAAGAATTGTAAATAGCCTCGTTTATTGGGATTATTGGATGATTTCTTCAATTTCACACGTTTGAACGTTATATTTTGAACCTGAAGCTTTGTGTTGGACTTGTTGAACTTTGAAACCTTTAACTTTTGAATTGGAAAGACAAAGGAAGTTGGATGAAAACGGACTTCTCATCGGTGCCGGTATGTATATTTCTCTTTTCCTTATCAAGTCAGCCTGATATCAATATAATGAATAATATTGAATGACTTTTTTCGTATGATCCACGAAGATATATTGCACTTCTCTAGAAAATATGTACTCGTCTTCGCTCGGACAATATTTTTCTAGCTCTTGCAATATATTCTTGTATCATACTCACAGCCATTCAATATTCTATAATTATTTCATGAATATAGTGCAAGTCATTCTTTGTTTTATTATAATGTATAAAATATTCTTTTCTAGCACTAACCATTAAAAAAATTTGAGCTACGAATGGACGATATATCTGTGATGAACGCACGGCAGCGGCACGGAAAGTTGAGGAACATCGATGAGATATACTGATGCAGGGAAAAAGTTGCTCATAAAAGTTGATATTTCCTTGGCATGAATCCGCATGGGGAAGTGTCATGTCACTTTGTAATTTGCAGCGTTTTCCCTGCCTAAAATATCGTGGAATGAAATAGTAGCAAAGATTTATGTCATGTGATGGATATTCGCATCAACCAATGATATGAATATTTCTGTTATATAAAGTATATGTGTGGACTATGAACAGATGGTTGGGACTATGCAGTTAAAGTTAAGGTTGCCCATGAACTATTGGCCTAAGTATGTACAAATGTACAGACACTCAAAATCAACCAAATTTAGAAAAAAACAAACCTTAAAATGTTGCAACATTTGTGATATAAAAAACGAATGAGGTCACAGTTTTATGCATGTAAGTAATACTACTTTAATTTGGCACAGTGCTGGTAAATTTACCAACAGGGCTCTGAATGGCCGTTATGTCACTGATGCCGTTCTTCTTATAGCCGGTAGAAAGAAGAAGATTAAGGATAAAGAAAAAGATTAAGTGTTGGGACGTTTCCATTGATATGGAGATTAAAAATGGACGGGATACAAAGGCCACCTGTGTGGGGCTGGGCCAGCAAGTGATTTTGTGTCCTCGTCTGGGTTCATTGATGAATAGCATCACACAATGACTTGTCTTCGCTGCTGTATGGTTAGGAGGGTGTTTGTAAACAAAATTTGCCCCCAACACTGATATTTTTGCAATGATTATTGTTTCTCTTTTTTATTTTGTTTTGCGAGGAAGGTGTCCAAAATTATGCAGTTGAACTACCCAAATGATTCGTCGCCAACATCACATTACTGTCGTATTTTACAAAAATGTTTTCCAGGAACATTGTGATTCAAAATCTACCCGGCATATGAAGCTCAATTATTATTATTAGTAGTAGTTTCAGCCTGACAAAAATCGTCCTTATTGTTGGTGTACAGATATCAATGAATGCAACAGCAATCCATGTCAGAATGGGGGGGGTTGGGGATTACCTGTATCAATGGAGTAAATCAATTCACCTGCAGTTGCAGTCCAGGATATGAAATGCACACTTTGCGACATAGTAAGTGCATTGGTTTTCCAATCAAATTTCTAAAAACAAGGATTGTGTCTTAAAGTGCAAACAAAAGATTTGGAGGGCACCAACTATTGTGTCATAATAGTAATTTCATATAGATTAGAACAGTCAATTAGATTTTTTACCTTGTATTTCGCTACAGAAATGTATTTAAAAGAGATAATTAAAAAGGCGCACGAGCGATTTTGATTGCTTATATTTCATGTAAAACATAGGTTGAAATTTTGTATTTGCTCCTATACGAATAGAAAATTCAAAATTTTTGTACAAAAAAACAAAAAACATTTCTCAGCTTAATCCTTCGGGGGATCGGGATATTTTTGATGGAAAGCGTTAGATCAAGGCATAAATAAATCAGTACTTTTGATTTAAGGGACGCCTGAGGTGTGAAACTCGCGTTGCACCTTAATATACAGGTAGTTTACAACAAAGCATTACAATGGAACTTGATTTTCCTTTACACCAATTGTTGACTGGCTGAAATATATGCATTTCCTTCTGAGATAAGAAATGGAATGCCCCAAATTCAATAATAAAACCCCTAAAGAGAAATTGGGGCTCGACCCGGACCCAGGTCACACCTGTCGACCTTAGCTCTCCTCAATTCCGTTTTGGGATGTATCAAGAAGGACGCTTGTTACCACAAGCTCGCAATATTACAAGCAAAAATTAACTGAGATTTTGATACTGGACTAGTTGTCGTCTCATTCGGAATTTACTCCTACTACTATACCATATCTATTGCAGAATATAACGGATATATACTGGAGTGATAACGCGCTTTCGGACGCGAATAAACGGAGGAAGACTTTACACCGTCGGAGAGCTCTTGTTTTTGATCCTTTTTGCCGCAATGCGGTCATGTGATCTTTGTAGCGGGAGGAAAACAAGGTTAAACAAGGCAGCATTGACGCACGTGTTGATGCTTGACTGACTTGACTATATGTGGAGTTGTTCTGTGATTCTTGTGTAATCGGGCTGCTCGCTAACAATTGAGTGGTCTGGTGTTGCGTATAGTATTAGTAGCTTGTGCGTTATAATTAAAAAATATTTTAAAACTGTGTTTGAAAATTTCTTAACCGTTCGTGACTCAGGTTACCGAGTGGGTTTTTGTGTCTTGACGTTGCGTACCGGGGACCTACACGGCCCGCTGGTTATTTTTCTTTACGGTTGTTTAATTGCGCACGCTATTCCATCTAGCACTCACGCTCACCCGTTCATATGGCGCACCATTGCGTTCGCTGCCCTGCCTCCATTCTGAGGGGACCCTCATTCCCTATGTGTCGAAACAGGCAATGTTTCCACACCAACCGGTGCGCCTCTTTTCGTCGCGGACTTACGGTGTTCAGTGGGAAACCATCAACCTGGGTACGCCGCCCCCCCCCCCCCCCCCCCACCCACCCCCCGGCACCCCCCTCCCCCCCCCCCCTCGTGTTGCGTTCAAGGGAAGGGGGGGTGGTGATCGGGCTCCGGTCCGGGGTGCGTCCAAGGCAGCCGCTGCTGCTTCGGGTGCTCCCAAAGGTGAAGTAGCTTCGGCTGCTTCGGCTGCTTCGCGAAGTGTTGAGGGGATGGCTTCGGGCCATCTCCTCGGCGTATCATCGGCAGCTGGCTCGCAGGTTCAGCCCTAGGGCTGCTCCGGTGCAGGCTACCGCGGTCTGCGCTGCCAAACCCCATAGGGGGTTGGGCGGCTGCAGGCATTCCGGTGGTGGTGATAGGTGATGGTGGTGCCCTGGTTGCCCGGGCTGATCCATCGCAGTTGTTATCCACAACATACGGGGTTGCGGTACCGGTTTCTTCGGGCACTTCGACCGGGACAATCGGTAGCAATCCTTAGGGGTATGTCTCGGCAAAAACCTGGGGCCTGGGCTTCGGTATCCCTTGGCGGAACGCCGAGTGCATGACTTCTCTGCTACACCACGCATGTCTAGAGTGATGTCATGCAGTGCCGCCTCAGTTGACGCCGCCTGCTGCTCCGGGCCCTCGGGGCTGGGGTAGCGAGTGGCGCTCCGCTGGCTTGGCCTCCGCAGAGGCCCCAGCTGACTAGGTCGGCTCAGGCCTCTCTTGCGGGTACGCCTGATGTGGTTGCTAGTGCTGGTCCGCCGGCTTCTGCTTCCGCGGCGGGTCCTCCTATGGTGGGGTACCCGGTGGGTGGCCCATGCCACTGGCGTTCCTGCGGGGCAGCCCTCTTGGCCTACCCCTGCGGGGACACCGTACCCGCTGCAGCCTACCCTCTCCGGTTCGCTGGTCCCCGTACGTGGCCCTACACACCCCAGTCGAGTGGACTTATGGGGCTGGTCAGTCTGGTATGGTCTTCGACCTGGGCTCCCGCTTGCGGGAGCCCCTCCAGCTATGGTCATTCCGCGCCTCGCCGTCGCTGCCCAAGCCGCGGGCACCAGGTGCTGTCGGGGCTGTATCTGACCCGCTTTCGAGCGGCCCATTTGCGCCACTGCTGCAGCAGTTTGTCTCCTTCCGGGAGCCAGTCCAAGCTGCGGCCGAGTGAAAGCCCCCACCTCCAAATGGTACCGGCCAGGGCAGGGGGTATACCGTTCCCATAACTTCGGCTTGCGTGCCTGGGACTTGGGGAGTCGTCCCCACACCTTCTCGGCCTGTACCCTCGTCAGGGTCGGGCTGGGTGCAGTCGAACCTATGGCTCCTGAGGCCCAGCCTATGCCAGTTGGTGTGGTCCCTGCGGAGGCACCATGGTGTCGCCGCCCAGGTGGCGACGCCTGGCCCCCCGCCTCGTTGCTCGTCTGTCGCACCGTCCTCTCAGAACTCCTACGGATGCAGACTTCCGATGTTTCGGGGGACAGCGCCGGCGGGGTGGAATCAGACTCGAGGTGGGTCACCTTGGGGACACTCCTTCGCAGCCTGCGACGTCCGCGGCAGCTTCGGAGCAGGAGGAGGTGGAATCTATTCACCGGTGCCCCTCATGTGTGCGAAGGGCGGCCGGAGTCTTCTGGCATGTCTTGCGCCGCTGTCCGAGCGCGTGCGGAGGAGGGACAGCTCAATCTGGGTTCCATCCTCCCTCCGGAACTCGTCCAGGCGTTGACGCTCCCGACCAACGTTGGTCTACTGTGGAAGCGTTCCGGGGAGGTCACTCAGAAGCTCTTAACGTACCCAGTGAAAACTTTGCCAGGTCGTTGAGAACTGCTGAAGGGGACTATGACTCCTTCCTGAGAACTCCGATCATCGATCTTGACCTAGCATCCAAGTTGCCAACAGGCAAGAGTGCTCCGGCTGGCTTCTACCCCTTCGGGAGGACCAGATGAGGGCACCTAGACCCTGGCCGGTGACCTTGGTATAAGATAGGGGCTTTCTCGATGGTCCTCGCCCACGACATCAGATCCTGTTGGGAGAGGGTGGAGCTTCTCCCCGGACTCCTCTGATGCTTTGACTGTCCTAGCCTCGCTAGTTACTCGGCAGACAGAGGCTTCAATGTCATTGGCGCGTCGCATGAGATTCTTGCGACGCGAGAACGCCTGCTTCACACTTCACACCTTGAGTTCCGATCTTGCATCGGATCTCTCCAAGACCAAGCCCTAGTCGCGGGACGTCCTCTTCCGAGGCTCGTTCGGTGACTCATTGCTTGCGTCTGCGGAGCGTGTGGAGACGGAGCAGGCGCTCAAGGATGCCAGGCGAAGATCTCCGCCCGGGGATCTTCGGCTAGGAAGAAAAAGAAGCGCTCCAACTCGCTCTCTTTCTTCCAGCCTTTGCCGCAAGCAGGCGACGCCGCACCGCCTCAGCAACCCAAGAAGTCCGCAGCTCCGGCCACTTAACTACCCAGAAGCCCGGGGCCCGGCCGAGGACTCGACCCCCCTCCCAAAAGCAAGGCGACTGGGAAGGGGAAGAAGTCATCGTTCTGAGGGCACGGCGGCCCGCGGACCTCCCTCCTCTCCTTCGGGAATAGGACCTACCACCCTCCGGTGGGCGGCCTCTTGAGTTCTTACACGCGGGAATGGCCAGCCATTTCCCTCCCCCGCTCTTGGGTGCTGATTGTGGTGGAGCGGGGGTACCGATTGGAATCCACCGCGGAACCCCCGCCGACTTCCCACCCCAGAAAAAGAACCTACCCACCCTACCCCCCTTCCGGGGGAACCGAAGACTCAACTTCTTCTGGACGAGGTCTGCGCTCTTTTGGCGAAGGGTGCCATCCCCCCCAGTCGACCTCCCTTCCACCGAGGGGTTTTTGTCGACGTTCTTCTTGCCCCAAGAAGACCGGGGATTGGTGTCCCATCCTGAACTTGAAGCCGCTGAATCAGTTATCAGGCCGAAGAAGTTCAGGTTGGAAACCCGCGCGTACGATCTGCGCTTTCCTTTGAAGGGAGCCGGGGCGTTCTTCTTTGGATCTGAAATACGCCCACCTTCACGTTCCAGTCGCCAAAATCCGATCCGACCGTCTCTGCTCAGATTTCATATCCAGGGCCAGTCGTACGAGTGGACGTGCCTCCCTTCGGACTCTCTCCACCGTCTCCCAGGGGTCTTTTTCCATGGTGGAACCCGGGAGGTGGGGCGGCCTTCCTCGGCGTCAGGGGGGGTCAACCTCTGCCTGTATCTGGACGACTGGTTTGATCTACGGTCCGTCGCCCCCCAATGGCGACGGCCGATATGGTCCCGTCCAGTTCATGTTCGTGCAGAGGTTGGCTTCATTGTCAACTTCGGCAAGTCGAGCCTTACCCCTCTCAAGACCTGAGGTAACTGGGTGCTCGGCTGCAACTACTGCTTCCGGGCATTGCAGAGCCGACGGCCGAGCGGGGGGATGTCGTTGTCCCGCAGACGCGACGTCCATTTGTCGCTGCTGCTCACCGCATGCCCCCGCTCGAGCTGGGCTGTGCCTTCTAGCCTATGGCCGTCCTCGTCGACCTGGTCCGTACTGTCGCTCCCATATGAGGGTGCTTCAAATGCACCTCGGGCCGCACAACAGGCCTATCAAGCACCCAGATTCCCGTCTGATTCCTATCAATGCAGGGATCCAGGAACACCTGGCATGGGTCTCACTCAAGTCATCACCACATTACCTGCCCCAACCCCTGACCAGGAATCTCTTTTCCTGCGCCTCCAGTCGATGTTGTCAGCACGACGGAACGCGTCGAAGTTCGGGTTGGGGGGGTTGTTCAATCACCCTAAGAACCTCAGCGCCTTTCGGGGACGTGGTCCCTGTCCGAAGGCCCATGCCCATGTCTCGCATCGCCTCAAACTGTGGGCAGTAGAACGAAGTCTTGCTCACTTCGAGGCGAAGGTGACCAACTCCAGTGTCCTAGTACAGACGGACAAGTCCACAGTGGTGGCCTACATCAACAAGCAGGCGGTACCGGTCCCGGCCCCTGTTCCTCGACGCCATGCGTATCATAGCGTGTGTCGGGATCGGGCCTCACGATTCGCAGTACACCTTCCTGGGGCCGTCAACTTTCTTGCCGACGATCTGTCACGTGGCCTCGGAATGGATACTGAACCGATATGTCGTACGGGAGATCTTCGAGAGGTTTATTTTCCTCAGATCGACCTGTTTGCCTCGAACCTGAGTCCCCAGCTCCCTCTTTCCTGGCCCCCCGGACTCACACCCGGTGCGTACGCAATCAATGCTCTGGCGATGGACTGTGGCGAGGATCACAGGCCCTATGCCTTCCGACCAATTCCGATGCTGCACCTCGTAGTGTCGAAAATTTGGGCGGGGGCATGCGTGGTCATCTCAAATCGCATCCCTTCTGGCCGAAACACCTTTTGGTTTCGTCATTAGTGGATCGCTTGTGCGGCTCTGGCCGCTGCATCTACCGTCCGTCCGGAACCATAGTCCTGTCCGACGGAGGGATCGCCAGTCTGTCGCTGGATCACCTAGCGTTGACTGTGTTGCCATTTATCGCAACGATGGCGAGATTCTGGCTTTTCGCATAGGGCTGCCTCGTGCCTCGCTCATATCGGCGTGAAGAAGGAGATCCACTATTGACTCTTACTCTAAGCGCTTGGAACGCCTACTTTCCCCGCTGGTGTGAGCGACGAGAGGTGGCTCCGACTCGGGCGTCTGAGCGAGATCGCTGACGTTCTCACTGATCGCTTTGATAGCGGACTTTAAACTTCGACTGTTAAGAAACTACAAGTCCGCTATCTTGGCGATCCATCGATGGTTTCGATGCGGATTCTAACCATTAATGACGGATGGCTCGATTCCGTCTCCTTCGAAGGGGATGTTTAATACACTACCTCCGACCAGGAAGACAGTCCCACCCTGGGACCTTAAAACTGTCTTAGACTATTTAGTGAAGCCACCGTTCGAACCAATGGCTGCGGCATCACTACAACATGTCCCATTAAGACGTCTTCCTGGTCGCTTCCGGCTCTCGCAACTCTCCTCAAGTGGTTCGAATTCAGTCTGACGTCGCCTCTGGAGACTATGCTCGTAAGCAAGAATATCTATGTCATCGTCAGAATTCTCTCGGGAACAAGGGTAAATTGTTCTTCAGGCCGGATTTTCTTGCACAGAACGAGTCAATCCCTCATTCCGCCCGCACAACAATTATCTTACCCCGAATTGCATGTCACCTTTGGTGCGGGAAGATCGCCTGGGGTGTCCTGTCGGTGCCCTTGAGTACTACAAAACGTAAAACTAGTCCGCTCAGGGTCTCGAACGACTCGTTGTTTCTTCTTTACACACACCCTTCCTCCCCGCCCCCGTCGCGTCAAAAGGTACAATTGCTAGATGGTATTCGCTTTTTGTAACTTAATGATTCCAACGCTGTTGAAGGAGCCTTCCCAGCTCGAGCCCATTCTGTACGTAATATCACTTCGTCATGGTCCTATCACCGCGGAATCAGCATTGCCGAAATCTTCGAGGCTATGTCGTGGAGGTCTCCCACACAACGTTTCGTCGGTGTACTACAGAAACTTACAAACTCCCCAAGACATTGCCTGGGGCAACTCTCGGCATAACAACACTAAAAAATTCAACTCACTATACATAAAGTCTCCATCCGGTCCGCCGACTGGGTGACGCTCGCCCCGGAGTTTCGTTGTAAGGTGAGCATCTATGGTCCCCGAATTTTAGTTAATCATAAGCCTTTGGGTCTTTAACATATGTTAACTTTATGTTTAGTTGTGGGTTCGCCTTTGCTGCATTACTGTTGGCTGCTCTGAGATATCTCCTTCCACGGCCGACTGAGAGTGTGCTAAGTCTAGGTGTTGTTGAAATATGTCTCAACGGGGGTTTAATGCATATGTTTCAGTCAACATTGGTGTACAGGAAATCAGTTCAGTGTAATGATTTATCAAAAACACATTATGTGTTATAAATCATTTAACTGAAGCCTGATTTCCTGTCCAATGTTGACTTCTTCGCCCCTTCCAGGCCCGCCCCACCGCATAATATATACGCGTCCGTGTGTGCTTGAGCCAAAACGGAATTAAGGAAGAGCTCAGGTCGACAGTGTGTGACCTGGGTCACTTGTCGAGCCCATTTCTCTTTTAGGGGTGTTTTATGGATTTTGGGGCATTCCACTCTCTCAGAATGGAAATATATTTCAGTCCACATTGGAAATGAATCAGTGCTTCAGTTAAATGAGTTATAAACATAATGTGTTTTCTTTGAATATTAGGCCCAACATCAGAATGAATTCATTTTATGTTTCGACCTCAGTGGTATTCTTTAGGATTGAGTCATATGGGGTGTTCTGGGTTGAGGTCAGGCTATAGAGGTTAAATGAGGTCATTGTTGAAAAAATGCATTAAAATACTCTTTTTAAGAATGAAAGTTATTCACTTAAGATTCAACATTATCTATGTGTAGAGGCAAAAGACCAGCTTTTGGGGTCAAAGGTTATCACGAGCTAAATTGTTGCATAAACTGAATATTTTTAAAAGTTTCTTCTTTCAATTCATATGAAATTCATATGAAATCATCACATGAAAAATAATTTGACTCAACAGAAGACCAACATAATTGCTTCATTTTACATACCATTTAGAATTCTTTGAAGATAGAATTGTTATTCCATTTTTATCACATTTCACATTACGAAATAACCAACCGTGCATTTTTTTGTGCTCAAAAAGGCCTTAAGACACCCCTATAGCCACATTAAAAATTTCGGTGCGCCCATGCCTAGTAGCGGTCCCATGCTAGCAACGGTACGCCCACCATAACGTCACTGGCGTCCAGAATCCTTGCTCTTTTTTGTGTCTCAGTTGGGGAACCATGTGAAAATTTTAATGGGAAAATTAAACAGTAATATTTTCCTTGATTCTTATTTGTTTATGATATATATCTGATAAACATCTACCTCTACTACTTGTCGTCGGAGTCTTTTGGATGAATGATGTGGTGGGTGAAGGTTTGAGATGTTTTCTTTGAACCGGAATCCGGAAGTTTTCTAAGTGGAATTCGGAAGATTTCTTGTAGTGGAATTCGGAAGATTTTTAAGGAGTGGAATTCGAAGATTTCTAAGGCGTGGAATTCGGAAGCTGTTACCATAAGTATCAATATCATTATGTATTACCCTTCACCACTTGTTGCCCCGCAAGCCCCAGGCCTTTTGGGTTCGCGCTGCTCTTACTGCGGGTGTTAAGTGGGCCTATTCCTTTGGCCAGGTTTAGCTCCCCCCTAATGTAAGTCCACACCTAGACCGCCAGGGCATGTTGGGGATTGTCCCGTCTCGTGTCGTCCCTTGCATTATGTAATATTTATTTTTCTTCCGCCCTTTGTCTATAGCCATAGCTCGCGGTGCAACCATGTCCCATTTGTGTTCTCACAGCGTACTACCCGCTCGTGGCCGATGATCTCAATTTTTCTCAACCTTTTTTTTTTGTTTTTGGGGGGTGGCCCTGTGCTTCGTCGCCGTTCTTGTCGCCTTTCCTTATTCTGTCTAACCCTTTTTGGACCGATTTTCGTGCGGGTCTTCCTATCGTATCTAACAACCGTTACAAGTAGGTTTTACTTTTGTGTTGAGAATGAAGAAACCACTTCGAAGCTGTTCTGGATGTAAGAGAGTGTTCCTTCGAGGACAAGACAAAATACCCGCATTATTGTGTGTGAAGTGGCGAAGGCTGTTCAAGAGAGAGACCTGTAATATACACAAAGGTTAGACAGAATTGGAGTTCCGGAAATTCTTTGATGAATTGGACGTGTGTATGGAAGAAGTTAAAGAGACCAAAGGCCTATGCTCAACATCTTTGGGGGGGCTCTCCATTCAGGGCCTCTCCCTCCCTGGTCGGTCCACCGTTGAAGGCTTTGCTAAAATCGTCTAACCGCGACCACTCAACCTAGACTTCTTCAAGATGAGTCAAGTTCTATCTTTGATCTAGCTGTCCAACGTTATTATCTACTACGGTTGCTCCAAGAGGCTATTAGACAGTTTCATAGGGCATTTCTCCGCCAACTCGCAGTTGTGGATATAAGGGCCGTTGATTTTTATATAATTTCTTTCCGAAGTGATGGATTAAGTGATTAACTTACGACTGGCTATGTTCTATCCACTCCTTCCATTCATTGTGAATTGGAAGATTATCAACTGTTGAGTAGCCGCCCGACGGTGGCCGTCCCTATACGGGTTCCGAAGAAATCCAGCCGTGGCCTATTGACGTTACAATACTCTCAAGTGATCAACGGCGTCTCGTCTCACCAGCCGATAGAAATCTGCTAATCTGCCTCAGTCCCGTGCTAATTCACATTTACCTTGAGCATCCAGTCTGGGCTCTTTTATTTTAAAGTAATCCGTGGTGACTTAATTCAACCGCAGTCCACAACCGATGTCCGTGTGTTGTCAGTTGATTTAGAACTGAGGGCGACTTCCATGGCGGCAGTGAATGAAGCTCTGCGGCCTTTGTTAAGACTTATGATGCGGATATGGTTATGGATAACGGTACCGATGGTACTCGTAAGTCTGGCTGCTTTTCTGGCGGCTGGGTGACCGTATGTGGATGATGTATAGAAGTTTTTCTGAATTGATGGATAATTTATAATCAGCTCTTCACCTTTTGACGGCCGTGTATTACGTTCCGTAGCTATGACTCATTATTTCGGCAGGGGGCCGCCGATGTTACCGTAGTAATAAACACCGACAGGTCAGAGTTTTATGTCAGAGGAACCTGATACTTTGTAGGTGGATGGGCGAGTTAGATATTTTTCCAATGAAGACAGAGTTTTCCTTCCTTGTGGCTTCGAAGGAAGGTAGTGTTGTTCATGCAGAGGTGTATTTACGATTAGTGAAATTTAATTCTTCTTCCCTCTTTTCTTTTCTTCCAAGACGACAGTGCGTGTCGTCCCGTGTCCACCAGTGTCCGTCCACCTAGTTTAACCTTCGGCCGTCTACGTGGTTCTCCGGGTGTGCATTATTCAACTGTTCCTCCACCAATTCAACCGTCGGGGTCGTCACTATCGTCCTTCAGCGGCATGTTCAACCGTCTCCTTTCCCGTTCAAGTCAATCGTCTAAGCCGTCATCGTAGGTCCAGAAAGAGTTCTTCTCAATCTGTATATTCATCTGGCTCTAGGAAGGATAAGAATCGATCTACTGTATCTTCTATACATCGCTCCCCTTCCAGATGCCTCATTCCACTGCTCAAGTCTTCCAATGATAGTCTCCGTAGCAGACGATCTACTGAGAGAGTGCGAATTTTTAGACCATAATGAATATATCTCTTTCTCTCAGAGATGGCGTTCCCGTCATCACTGCCGACGTTCTCTTCGTCCCGGACAGGGAAGCCTAAAGGGGGGGGGGTGTTTTTTTTTTTTAGAATACTTTCTCCTCTACGCCTACAAATCTCAAGTCCCTCACACAAGTAGTAGAATAGTAATTAAGATTTCTACTGACAAACACATGGCCATGACTATCGAAGATCTAGAGGCTCTCCTTCAGGTAGTTCCTCACGTCTAGGAGCTAGTTCTATGATCGGAAGGATTCTTCGGTTCAAGACATAGCGGAAATTCTTCTCATAAGACTATAGACCAAGTTCTGATCATGTAGAACAAGAAAACAGGGCTTCTCCTCAAACGTTTTCAACTTAGACAGAAACTTCCTCTAGTATAGATGACATTGCCTCTTATTATGATTCCTCCAGATAAAGATCGAATTGAACAGACATCATTATTATGTTTCAAGTCCTACAGAGGCTGATCTACAGTCTAGAGTTAAGAAATCTATAAAGGGAAGTCGGCTTCACACCATATGGTGTACTGAATCCTGAAGGTGTTACGTCTGATTATGTTAATAGGGATCTATCCTCTCATGACTCTTACAGGTGATTTATCGTAACAAAGAACCATCTTCGATGTCACTCCTAGTGATACAGGCCAAGTTAAGCTCTTTAAAGGCTACTCAACCAATACAGCCTTGCTACTCCGCTCATTGCACTTTAGTCGAGGCACTTCCAGTCTAGAGCGCACTGGTAATAGCTTGTGTAGAGGCTCTGATTTGATTGAGGATCCGAAATTGTAAGAGATTTTCCAGATTTATGGAGCTCCTTCCGATACTGACTCTTTCTTGACTGAAGATTTCGAAGACCTACAACCTATCTCCCTATTTTGCTGCGCCCTTTTTGACGGCCGTTTTGGTTCATCTAGGTTTGAAATGTGATTCTGCTATTTCTGAAGACGCCCCTTCTCAGATGGATTCCTGATTCTTTCCCCCTACAGTAAGGGGAAGATTTGAATTCTTCTCAGTTTTCTCCTATGGGTCCCCAGCCATGCTGGATAGATTAGTCTGATGAGTAAATCGTAGCCAACCAAGACCATGCCCACCAGCCGGCATCAAAGGCAGTTCTTCTAGAAACATAACTAACCTGTTCATAGAATGATTCTTGGAATGTAGGCAAGGAGTGATCTTCGACTTTTGGAACAGATGGCCCGTAATATATGTGAACTTCGATTGTAACCTTGTCCTCTTAGCATCCTTAGGATGCTTTATTGGAGCCCTATTTAAGCTGCCTAGTGAAGCCATTGAGAGATGCTTTTTTACTGTGAGAGATCTTCATCACGCTTCTACTGAGCCTTTTTACTAAATTGCTTTACCAATTATGGCTCTGGGAAGGAAGAATGCATTTGACGCTTGAATTTTTACAGCCAAAGAATTCTCCTCAATCTTCCTAGAGGTAAAACACTTTTTTGGGAAGACAGTGGACTAGTTTAGCCTCTCAGGAGGAAGAGAACGAGGTTTAGCCTGCTGATCAATTGCCTAAGTCTACAGACAGAGGTTTCTTCAAGATTTAGGACCGTTAGGTACAGACCTTACGATTATAGCTTGCCCCAAAGGACTTCCGCTCCTAGTTATTCTCATACCTTCAGAAGGAACATAGGTTCCTCCTGCAGTCGGGCTACGACTCTAAGGGCAGCAAATCCAACTATAGAGCCGGTCGATACCTCGGATCTATGGGTCTTCAAACAACTCAGAAGATTACCATTTGAGTTTACCGCTGATGAAATCCATTTTTTGCTCTACGCCTATGCCAGAAGACATTAAAGTCTATTATTTGAAAAACAAATGAAGGAATTGTTGGAAAAATGCTATTTTTCCAAGAAGAAAGTCTATGGAAGGCTTCTATCGTTTTTTCTTTCCTACCATTGAAGAAAACAGGAAACCTCAGACCGTTCAAAATGCTACGCCCTCTGAACGATATATTCTCCGAAGTTTTTCAAATGGTTGCTCTTTCATCTTCATCAAAGAGTTGAAGAAGGACTAGTTTGGTGCGACATTGGATTTTAAGCGCCTACCTTTATTTTCCAGTTTTTCCTCATCAACTATGGCTTCGCCTTCATTTTAGACCACCAGTCTTACCTTTCGATCTCTACCATTCGACTTTCTACTGCTCTCTTTACCTTACAAGACTAGTGAAAGACAGTGGCAGAACATCTGAGAAGGCGGGACGTCCAATATTTGTCTATTCTCAGGATGGTTGTTTGTAGCTTCAGCTATCGAGTCCTATTAGTCAGTGTTTTACTTGGTTAATGAAGACGGTGAAAGATCTGGTTCAGATAAACCAAAGAAACCTAATCTCATCTCAAGTCAGAAGCCGGAGTTTTAGGAGCAATTCTGGTCTTGAGAAAAAACCAAAGTTTTTCCTACAGAAGAGAGAATCTCGAAACTGTGAGATATAGTATCTTTCTCATTCTGATGAGGAATTTATCTCCTGCTCTCTATGGCTCCGCAGCTTAGGAATGCTGGCAAACTTTGTAGACCTTCTACCCTTCTGCAAGTTGTTGTGGAGACTGCTCCATTCTGGATTCCTACGAGACAGAGACTATGTGTTGCATAACCAACACAAGAATTTCTTATGGGGGAAGAGGTTTCCGCGAGATACCTCATCGAGTTATTTACCACGACGGATGCCTTCGAAGATAGTTGGGAAGCCTGTCATGATATCCCACCTAAAGGGAGTATGGTCGAAGTTAAAGGAATCTCCATATGAGATATACGAAAGTTGCTATCGGTCCTAACAACGCTCTTAATCGATTCAAACAGATGGTTTCTGGAATCAGTGAAAATCAGATCAGACAATTCCACTGTAGTTTGCCTACATCAACCGCCAAGGAGGAACAGAGTATCCTCATGTGCATTGCAACCATCCGCCTCTTCTCTTGGTGCCAGTATCATTCAACTACTCTCAAGGCGGAACTCTACTGACAGTTATTAACTGTCTAGAGGACAGCTTTTCCAAAGGAAAATCAGCCAAATGATAGCTTATTCGGTATCAACTTTGGAGTGGCATTTCAACAACCGTGTATGCCAGATAATTTTTCAAAGACTTTATAGGCCCATATTTTATAGTAGATCTGTTTACATACAACAAGAATTACCAGCTCCAAACATTCTGCCACGTGGCTAGCGGACGAGAAAGCCTGGGTGAGAGACTGCTTAACAATAAAGTGGGAGAACCTGATGCATACGTCTCTCCACCGTTAACAATTCTGGCGAGTACTACAAAGTTACAGCAAATCATTGTCAAGTCAGAATACTCTTGTACCCCATTTGTGGCCATGTCAGGTTTTGGGGGTTTTTAAGACTGTCAGCTTGTTGGAAGCCCATCCAAGACTGATTCCCTTTAAGCAAAATCTGTTGGTGGACGGAATAAACAAAAGAGTGTCGCTCCAAAGGCTAAACCTCTACACTTGTTGCTGGTGGTGGCCTCTCGCTCAGCTCGCTTCAACGCAAGGTTTTGTCACAAGAAGCTGCCTCCCTTGCGGCGGGAGCCAAGAAGGAAGCCAACCTCCACTATTTTTCTATAGTAGCCACGCTTCAACTCCGATGCAAAAAACACAAGGGGTGATCCGCATTCTGCCTCGTTGTGGGAGACGTGGCTAATGTAGTGTATCTTGCTATGTAGCTTGCGTACACTCGTGTGGACTCAATGCGCCCAATTTTCCACCCACGTAAATATCGATTATCGGTTGGCAATTGGGGATCATCTGGTCTGGGTAGCTTCTCACTGGCGTAAATCTATCTCAACTGACACAAATGGCTGAGCGAATGGTTTACATTTTCCGCGAAGTGTTTGCACCGAGTGAATTTCCACCCGTTCACCAAGTCGCAAACGAATCTATGTGGTACAGTATAGCTATAATACGGGTGTATATAACACTACTTTCCTTCATTTTGTCCCTGGCGAACCGTTTGAACCATTTGACAAAGGCAGCCACTCTTCTCGGTTTGACTAGAAAGACAGCATTCCTTCTATGGCTGCATTATTACAAGACTATGTTCAGAAATTCATGCGTTATCTACAGACAAGAATATATGAGATTTCTTCAGATTCGACTATGTTCACTCTACTTCCGTCGTGCCCTGGTTTTCATTGCCAAACACAGACACTCAAATATGCACCTCAGCCTATAGTTCTTCCAGAGCTTCCTGCAAATTACTACACTGATCTGGAGAGAAACTCGGGTCCCGTCAGAGCTTCCGACATTATTAGTATTACCACCTTGACTTACTGCCTTCTTACGGAAATGTATTGATTCCTCAATATCTGACCACGTCCTCATCACTACAACTAAACTGACAAACCTGCAACAAACCTAAAATTTTCACGCTGGGTCACATCCCTCATCTCTTCTGGAGGCTTGAAAGGGAAAGCCTCGTCACTGGACAGTACCTCGCCTTTAACCCGCATGCTTATGCATTTGAAGTCAGGCACATCTTGGGCTTTTCACTTAGGCGTGAACATATCTGATATAATGTAAGCAGCATGATGGATGGACGCCTACACCGCTTCAGAATATTTATATTAAAGACGTCCTTACAAGTAATAAATCGTGCCAAAACCTCCTGTCAGCAAAGCAGTCAGAGTAAGAGGAGGGATGCCCTGCATCCTTACCACATGCTCATAAGGTGAGGATTGCCGGTTTTATTATAACTTTTGTGCTTTGATCAGATGTTTCTGACGTAACATGTTCTCATGTTTTATAATTATGTCAGTATATTGGGGCAAAATTTATTTCAGGCTTCCATTAAAACTTCACATTGCGAGAAACCCGCTACGACTACCGGCTCCACTTCCTCCACCTAGTGACCATTGTGGCAAGTCATGCACTAGTTGGGATCATTTCATAAATGTATATAATGGATACAATTAGAATATACTCCCCAAGTTGTGAATGTTTCCGATTTTATACATGTCTACTTTTACGAAGATACAACTAGTAACCCTCATCCAGGCCCTTCCCCGGCAAGTGGAGCCTTGGGAAGGTACAAAATGAGCAAGGATTCTGGACACCAGTGACGTCATCAGTCTGTGGGTACCGATGCCAGGCATGGGACCGCTTACTAGGCATGGGCGCACCACAAATTTTTAATGTGGCAATAGGGTTCTGAAGGCCTTGTTAGGCACAAAAAAATGTACTAGTTGGATCATTCGTAGTATACATGTATAAATAGAACAATCTTCACAACCTTGGGTGAGTATAAATTTTATTCTTGTTATACAACGAATCTCGACGGCGACTTATTATCGCCCTACGCGGTGGGGCGGCGCACTCACATCCGCCATTACTGGGGGGCATCTTTGCATTTCTCGTTATACAACGCGTTTACGTTGTACGTGTTACCACAAAGAAGCAATAAGATCATTGATCAGTTCTGACGGCTAAAAACCAACCACTATTTTCACTGTTATCCATGTTGGTAATCATCATATACACATCCTCTGGCGCAGGAAAAAATTGTAAATTTCTTGGCTGCACAAGTAGCGAAAACGTTACAAAAATGGAAACGGAACTGCGTGCGAATTTACTCGGCTAATAACCCAAATGAAACAATCATCGTATCCATTTCAGTCAAATACCACATTGTAACTCGCCGGTCATTTTCACGTTAACTGATAGTCCAAGCGTACACATTCCATTCACAAACGAGACTAATTTGTTCAGATCTCCTCGAAATCGATCACATGGGCACGGAGTGTCCTTTTCTAACATCAACAACCCCATCGGAAGATGTCACTTTTTCAGTAAATACGATCGGTTGCATTTTTCACGTACACGGCAATCAACATTCTATTGTTACTTACTTTGTGTCTTTATGTTTGATTTTACGAAAAATTATTTTTCTCACGCGGCTGTTATTACCAATTTTTAACACGTATTCTAACCATAAGCGTTCATTTCTCAGTCACGCAAAGTGGGCGAGATAACCTTCAATTTTTACAACAACAGTAAGACACTTGCCCTGGAATTCCAGTTTAGGCCAGTCCCTGACATCATCCTTCCATAAATCCATGGAAATAAACAGTGAAATTTGTTAACAATTGCAAAAAAGGTAGGTTGTAAATTCTTATTATCATGATTATGGGTTTATTATTTCGTTCGTTAAGCAATATGCGGCGTACGTACTGTGTGTTTGGTGGCCGGTATGCCCCCCAGTAATGGCGGCGACGTAGAGGGTGTCCTTTCGAGGCTTCCCCGTCGGATTCGTGTATTAAATAAGAAGGAATTTGCATTTAGCAAAAAAAAAATGTCCTGCTTCATAAGGTGTGTAATTTACAAGTGTTTGTGTGCTGTTTCTATGTGTCTGTGTCATTACTCATTACTAACTTCTAGCAGTAATCATTGATGAGGCTACAAAATATCACACAGCAGAATAAAGCTCACTAATTTTGTCTGCCATCTTGTTTGTTAACCAATTAACGTATGGTTTTCCTCCAAATGTAAATTCAAGCATTCATCATTGCATTCATGGGGAAAATAGCAGTAATATGCATCATGCCATGGGTTTGAGTCCTGTGTTTTTCATTTACATCTTAATTAGCCTGGGTAGATCATCAGTAATACTGCTTTCCATTGATGCCAGGGTTCCAGGACCTTTTGGGACAGCCATGGGTTTCCACCTGACTACAATTTACATGGACTTAAAAGCTGGTACTCAGAGATTTTTGAAATTTATATTTTTTTTGGTGTTAAGTAAAAATAGTCCAAAGATAAAAGATAGTTATCTAAACTTCTCAATCCTGAAGTTGGAGATGATTTGGATCTTTTGTTTTATGCAGTAAATTCTGTATGTGCAGTGTAGCAGTACCGTAGGATAATGTATATATAAAATAAAACTTTTGAATCCGGAATTTGATTTCAAAGTTGTGATTTTCTATAAGAAGAACATCGATTTGAGCATAGCTATTACACACAGTGATTTGTATGTAGACAAGCATTATGTATATGCAAAAAAACATGATTTTTAGACAATTAAGGGCACCATCTTTGGGAAATCACTGAGTCAGCCTTTACATCCCCTCCCAAGTTATGGGATATTTTTGTTGTCCATTTGCCCAAGTCCAAATGAATGATTGGGAGAGTGGAATTCCAATTTCAATCAAGGCATACACAAACCAAATCCAGAATTTAGTACCTGATTAAATCCTTGCAAGTGGCTCTGTCAGGACTTGAACCAGGGACCTCCTGAACCAATACCCTTACCAGTGGGCACACACTCCCATCACATTGTGGTTCAGCAGTTTTATCTGTTCAGTTCAATTTAGTCCTTCCCTTGTGCAGATTCTCTTACGGTAAATGCATCTTTGTCAATACACATGAGTCCACTAACTTTCCAGTACAAACATAAAAGCAAGCTTTACTGTGGCTTCATCTGGCAACATGTCGTCATAGAGTCATCGTAATTTTGGGTTTAGATCCCGCAACATATTGCAAGTGTGGCAGTTTATATACGTTTATATACATATACGTATATATGTCTTTGTACTATCGGAAATCTATTTCATCTGGTACTGTTGTTTCTTGCAGTGCATTCAGTGACATTTGCCAACAAAATTTTAAGCCAAACCTATGGCTTTTTCTGTCATTATGTCATACTAACTTCTTGGTATCAATGTGGTACATGGTACATTTTCTTCATGAGTCGAGGCAAATAGCCAATAAACTACATGTATACCTCATTATCTGCAAGTCGTATACTTTTGTCTGCAAGTCGTATACTTTTGTCTGCAAGTCGTATACTTTTGTCTGCAAGTCATGTTCATTTATCTGCAAGTCATGTTCATTTATCTGCAAGTCATGTTCATTTATCTGCAAGTCATGTTCATTTGTCTGCATAGGTAGTGCATTTTGCAAAAAAAAAAAAAAAAAAAATTTTCTTCATGAGTCGAGGCAAATAGCCAATAAACTACATGTATACCTCATTATCTGCAAGTCGTATACTTTTGTCTGCAAGTCGTATACTTTTGTCTGCAAGTCGTATACTTTTGTCTGCAAGTCGTATACTTTTGTCTGCAAGTCGTATACTTTTGTCTGCAAGTCGTATACTTTTGTCTGCAAGTCATGTTCATTTATCTGCAAGTCATGTTCATTTATCTGCAAGTCATGTTCATTTATCTGCAAGTCATGTTCATTTGTCTGCATAGGTAGTGCATTTTGCTTGGTTTACTCTCTATGGTTAGAATTTGCTTAGTTCATACATCAATATCTATAGGTTTATCTGTATGTAGTAATTTTGTCTGGTCCATTCTTTGTGGTTAGAATTTGCTTAGTTTCTTCTTTTGCATACAGTGTTGCTAGCCTAAAAAATGCATGGTCATTGCCTTCATGAGTCAAGGTAAATAGCCAATATGCTACATGCCTCATTTTTTGCCAGTCGTATATGTTTGTCTGCATAGGTTAGTGCATTTTGATTGGTTTACTGTCTCTGGTTTGAATTTTCTTAGTTCATACATCAATATATATGCGTGTCTGCATATGAAGAGTAAAATTCCAAAAGGGCCTAAATCCACTTTATACTCCTTTCCAAAATTATGGGTTTCAGCATTTTCCAGAGATTTCTGGAAAAGTTTGGATTTTTGAAAACTTTTGCTAATTTCTTACATAAAAATAAAAAAAATATCCAACTTTTTTCAATGAAAACTTTTGTTAGCATCATTCTTAGCAAAATTAACCCTCAAAAAGGAAATTTTGAAAGTGATTAGTGTTGAAAATACTTCAAACATAAAATCAGTGGTTTTGCTAAAAATGCTCAAATACACGGTTTTCAATTTTCATTTCCACCTGAGTTTCCCTTTAAAACGAATCTTGGTTTTAGATCGTGGTTTTTATGGGAAAGTAGTTTCCAATTTGGGTTGCAAGTTTGTTTTCCAAAAGGGCCAAAATCCACTTCACACATAAAATAAAGGTATATATAGAAAACCATGTAAAAATCAGAGTAAAAATTTTTTTTTGCTTCTACATGTGGGATATTTCTTTGACAACAAAATTATGTGAATTGATAAAGTGTAAAGCGATTTTCTCAGAACTATGAAAGGTGGATTTAAAGGTTTTTGGAAATCAACTCGCATATAACTTGAGTGCATTATGCCTGGTTTACTCTTGTGGTTAGAGTTGCTTTGCATACAGTGTTTGCTAGCAACAAACCTGCATGTTCGTTGCACTATGGTCTAAAAGGTATCCCATTGCTCGGCTGCATAACAATGGTTCCCATGGGCAATGCCTAAGGTCATAAATTTGGATGGACTTGTTGCAGTAACCAATTTGACCCTAAGCCTGGTGGCAGCAACTGTATCTCACTTTGAACTTGAAATAGTCCAGGTATTTCTGTTCTGTACCAGACTTCAACGAATGTGCGGCGCCCCCCTGCGCCAACGGTGGTATGTGTTTATCAGGGCAATGCGTTTCTTTTGTGTTTGTGTCAGTGTTTGGCAAGTAGCCTTGCTCACAAGGTAGGTAGAACATATGTTGTTATAAACTTCATTACAGGATGTTCATTAAAGAACAATAGTCCCATTTTTTGGAAGACCCCCCCAATTACAATTTTGACACATTTTTACACGGCTTACTGTATTTTGCGAAACGAAACGCCCATTGGAATACCTCTTTAAATTCTGTCCATGCAACCTAACGTGCATAACAGAATAAAGCTGTGTTCAACGGCTGGTGGAAACGTCTTCCAATATGAATAGCCCTGGAAAAGCTCCATATACGTGTCCTCCCTCATCCATTAGTTTGTTTTATTTGTTTCGGGCAGTCAATTTAGAGGTCCATTTTCTTGAGGTGGCACTATTTCATCATGGACAGACATAACTTAGCATTTCCAGGTCGCCGTTTAAGTACAATCTGAGATCCAATTCTAATTACAAAATCACTTGTTTTATGATAAATACATATTTTTTAGCATTCTCGTTCGCAGGTATAGTTTCCTAGACATTATGAGAGAATATAACTGTGCAAAATATCCCATGTTGAAAATGGGGGCCCCCCCCCCCACCCCCCCACCCCCACCCCCCGGCTCTTCAAAAATATGCTGTTAGTGTTTTAACATCCCAGTAAGGACACCTTTTGGATGATCATGTAAAGATCTTCTGGTAAGAAATGCTATTATAACTACAATTTTCTTGGAAATCAATGACTCGAAATTATCCTTCAGGAATACATTTGAATTTGGTAATGTCCTGAAGAGGATATTATATCCATAGCTTCGCTCCTCTTCTCCTCCTCTTCTGCCTCCTCCTCCTCCTCCTCTTGCTCCCCTCCCCTCCCTTCCCTCCCCTCCCCTTCCTTCCCCAATTGAGATTTTTTTATTTTTTTTTTTTTTGGTTGTTGTTTTTTTTTTTTACATCATCTGATCCATTTGGTATGATGGTTGCGGATTTTGCACAGATATCATCATCTTTGCACCAAAATTGAGTGACTTATGACACAACGTGATATAAGTGTTTTTGTTCGTAACACTAAAGTACACAACCAGAATCAACAAAAGGTTCCAAAAGGAGAGATCTTTCCACGACCATTTATTGAGGAGAATATATATGATGGAATCATGACATGCATCTTTAGAAATGGCACATATTTAACATGTGTTGAAGAGTGAACATGACGGTAAACATTAGGCGATTTTTGTTTGAATTGATATAATTTTTAGGGGAAGTGAAAAATTACATATATATGTAGTGGGAAAGTAAATGTTAAAGGGACCTGCATGATTCACAGCTTTGTCCCCCGACTTACCTCAAAAAAGTTGAAATATTTATTGAAATGGGGTCTAAGTATAGATTTGTGCCTAATCTCGCGGCAAATTTGTCTGCTCTTGAAGAAATTTGTAATTTTCATATATTTTCTGTCTGTAAACGACGAGATTACAAAACAGTGACCTATGTGCAGCGTGATGCAAACATTGCCCCATATTTCATAAAATAAGCAATCACAATCAACGAATTGGTGAAATAGCTTTATCGGGTTATTCATAGTGAACCACAAAATTAATGGCACCTTTATAATTAAAAATTAAAAAATTTAATTATTTCACTGTTCATGAATCAATTAGTGTATTGATTTTATTTTTTGACCATAGTTAAAAAGTTTTTTTGACCCATAGGGTTTATATACTTGTTTTATAAGTAAATTAAAAGTGCCTTTTGGGAAATATGTCTTAGAGTTTTGGGGAAAAATGAGGGTTTGTTTCTTGTGTCAAAATGAACCAGTTTTCCTGTGACAACTTATTGAACTGTTTTTGTGACTCTGTCTTAATGGAAAAAATTACAAAAAACTATATTTCTTTTTTCCATTATATGTTAATTAAAGCGACAGACTGTCTCTAAGACCAATAAATTTTTAATTAGCTTATGGACTTAGATTTTTCTTATAAATGTCCCCCCAATGGGACATGGTGCCTACTTTACGTGCAAATTGGTCAGGTCAGTTTCTTGGTTTAGGGCCTCCTACTGGTAACGTGGTAACCATTGGCTTAACTGTTCCAGGGCCAGTTGCCAGTGGTTAAACCGTCATGCCTCCTCATTCGTTTTTTTATCAAGAAAGCCGATGCGTAGGGTAGCTAAAAAAAGAAATCTACTAGATAAGAGCAAGCTCTGGAGAGCCAATGCAGTCATCGAACAATGTTACATTCACTTTGCCTGTCTGGGCGGGAACCCAAAACAGGTCCACCCCACCGCCAAGACGGGCGGATTTGCGTCAGAAGGCCCCGTTCAATTATATTTTTGCTTCAATAAATACTCAGGCGGCAACATTAAAGGGGCCTAACAACAAATGTTTGTTTGTAAAAAAATCCATAGAAATTCAATTGTTTTTGTTATCTGCTGAAAAATTTGGGCAAAATCTTCCATTTTTAGTATCTTTCTCAAAATATGGCCGTTAAAATACATTAATCTGATGTTACACCTCATATTTCTTTTCCAGATTTACTTCTAGAAAAATGTATACTTTGCATGTTGTAGTGCAATATGAGCGAAGCACAATGCCAAAACAGACAACCCAGGGTTGACAGCCATCTTAATGGGTGAGACAAGGAGAGATTGAGGGATAAGTTTTAGAAATGGAAGAAGGCTTTGAGAGTAAGGGTCGAAAGGTAACCCTTGTGAGTTGTTACAAGGGGAACGATATCCTTTGAAGGTGAAAGGCCTTGGTGTATAAGAGTTGTGTGAGATCAGTGATGCGGTATGGGATTGAGCAGTGTGTCTGAGCTAAAATGAGATGGGGATTTCTGAGGAGGACAGAGAGAGCAAGTAAAGAGCGATTTGTGTGTGAAGTTGAGGATAGGTGAAGACAGGATGTGATTCAGGGTGTTGGTTTGAAGAACTGTGGACCGGGTGGCGAAGGCGGATGGTGTAAGATGGTATGGACACATGCTGAGGAAGGAATGACCTGTTTTAATATGGGGCTTTTGAGTTCGAGGTGGGCGGTTTGGGGAGGGGGAACATGTCAAATGAGAAGACAAGAAAGAAGCAAGTGGAGGAGGAGAGTTGGAGGTTGGTCTGAGGATGGAGGATGCATTGATCGGGCAAAATGGAGGGTGGGTGTAAGGTCTACAGGGCAAGGGAATCCCAAATGGATTTGAAATTTGATGACTACTACTACTTTAAATTTCAATCTCTGTGAATTTTGTATTTTTTGTCTGTAAACAGACACGTTACAACACAGTTGGCCTTTGGGGCACTATGATACACAATATTCCGCTCATGGACATCCAAGTGTCACCTCAGAACCAATTTGAATTTGAAAATAACCTTTTCCTCATGCATATCTTGTTAATCATAAACAAAAATGAGTGCGAGGATCACAAAATACCTGTAACCTAAAGCGACAAAGTTACATGCAAGTAACAAAATAACATCTTCCTTCTTTTCAAGATAGGATGAGTGTTTGAGTGGCCCATGTTTTAATGGACAGCAAACCTTCATCATGTCAAAACCAATTCCATGTCAGTGTCCAGACGGGTTACCATGGTGATCGATGTCAATCAGGTGAGTATAGTATAGTCAAATGCATGATCTATAAATTGAAGGGACAATTTGCAAATAGTGCAAGAATTTTTAAATTTACATATTTTAAAACATTTTTCCTGTTTTAAAATTTGATAGCTGTTTCAGTTTTGTTGGCCAATATCCAAAAGTAGGAAAAGTTGGTCTACTTGTGGTATCTTTTGGGGTACTACTTCACCCCTGTGTAATCTCACATGGGCCCATTAACCCGTATAATGATGAATTGTTAATTAGGAAAGACTCTTTCAACCAAATACATGTACAAAAGGTGGTAGCAGCATTTTCCATTATAAGGATAAGCAGTCGATTTGCTAATCTGAAACAACGAAAAAATCCATCAAAAACTTGTCTTTTGGATTTGCTACTGGAATGGATGTGCAAACATATAAAAGCACTACTTTTTATTTGATTCTGTAATTTCAAATTAGGCGTATCAAAAATTCCGGACTTGAGATTAAAAAAACCTTTCCTTGTGAATATCCCAGATTTATAAGAGTAAATTGTGCACCATGGGACTTGTTGTACAGTTTGACCTCAAAAATCAAAACAATTGATCTTGCTTTGTAGGGACAAATTCCTAAAATACTTCATTTTTTCACTCTTGGTGTTTTTAAAGTAGTTATATGGAGTGTAATACTTCTCTTTGATTTAGAAGCTAAAAAATGCATTTCCAATGTTTGATTCTCTTGAATTATCGCTGCTTATCCCTTAAATCATGATTGATTGATCCGATGATTGATAATAAAGTAATGTGCAAATATTGCTACACTAAAATTTTTGTGATCTACGTCAGCAAGCTGTTGAGCCATGTGAAAGCAGTCCTTGTTCTAATGGTGGTACCGGTACAATGAAATAATGCATTATATGTTCTTGTGTCAGGCTGGATGGACAGGACCTACATGTAGTTCTGGGTATAAGGGAAGGCATTCCTGTACCATGTAGCTCAAAAGTAAGGTTAAACACGTCAATCCCAATGATCAGATTGTTCAGTTAACAAAGGTTGGTATTCCCCCTGGCTTAAAATGCCTACGGGATATTACAACAGCAGATTCATTGGGTGTGTGATGCATGTGTGTGTGTGCGTGCGTGTGGTAGTTCCATTGGGTTACATTAAGTGACAGGAGGAGGATTTTTTTAGGATACAAATTTTTCTCAATGGCATAAATCGGTTGTAGACCACCCTAGGCGAGAAACATTTGGAAGGTTTATTGAAAAACAAAAGTACATAGAAAACCGTATAGTAGACATTGTTTTGAACTTGCCTACTATCGTAATCATCCCCATAGAAAACCATGCTTTGAATTTCTGTCGTGCATGACAGAAAATACTAAATCATCATCTTATTACTTAAAGAAGAGACGTATAAGGCTTATTCACTTCAGGTGTGATCTAAAACATTGGTAAGCATTCCAAATATGCAAAAAACCCGGGTTCTAAAAATTTGTTGTTTTTTTTTTCACATTTTTTATTAACAGTACATAACACAAACATGACATACATAACCCAAGCAAACATTTTATAAGACAAATTCAGACCATAATAAAAGTACATAAGCTCTAATAAGAAACATAATGCATTGTATAGAGGAATATCGTGACAAATTAGATCACATAAAATAGTTGTTACAACGAAAATGTGTGACCATCCTCTCCATTTCTGTGAAAGTCGTTTTTAATTGTTCATAATTTTTATTGCGATTATTTTCTGGTGTTATAGTAATATTTTGCGTTCTTTTTTAAATTCCCGAAAGCTTGGGTTTTTTCCAGCAACTCTTGCTTTATATAATATGAAGCTTCCAAACACTAACATAGAGCTGTGTACTGGCGCTCTATCAAGACAAAGTATATGAAAGAGTCGTAACATCACACTTTAATATGGTTCTAAAAAAATTGGGGGTGTTTTGCTTCTTTCTGGAAAGCTCCTCAGGCTCTTTAAACTGGTTAGGTGACTAAAAAGGGACTTTGCTACCAGAGTCCCAATGTCAAATTTGACAAAACTTGGTGTGTGGGTAGTGGTGCATTTTTAAGTAAATTCTCTGCACTATGTCGTCATTATTTATACATATTAATGAGCTCATTTGCATATTTGCTTTCTGCCAGAGGATCTTGCAAGTTTTAACTTGGAGTATTTTTTTGATATTGTTGCGGTCATCTGCAAATGCTCCTGAATATCGTAGTATGCATCACAAACTGCCATAGCTATGATCCCTAACACTCGACCCATAATTTCACAAGAAACCCCTAAATACCACAAATATTGCACTGCCAAACAAGTTCGGAACGAGGACTATGAAATGAGCAGTGTCCATTTGTCCATCCATCCGTTCGTCCATCCGTTCGTCCGTCCGTGATAAAAATGTTAACCCACGTTGTATACGATTTATCTGGAGTTCCGTAACGGCGACAATGATGTAACTTGGTGGAAAGAAGCAGGTTGATGAGTTCTCGATCTGATTAGATTTTGGGTGTAAAATATGCTAATTAAGTATCTAATTTGCATAATTTGCGAAAATTTTCATGCAAGGCTTGTGTACAAGTTTTGCTGGAGTTCTGTAAGGCTTATAGTGATGTAACTTGGTGGAAAGAAGCAGGTTGATGAGTTCTCGATCTGATTAGATTTTGGGCGTATTTTGGGCAAATTGAGTACGCAAATGAGCTAATTAATATACCAAAAATCAGCGTAAGTGCTATATTTTTGAAAAGGTACATCAGATACTCAAATTCGTTTGCTGCATGAAAGCCTATAATGGTGAACATCTTTTTCAATTGAATAGTTGTATATGCGCTTAGGGTATGCAAAATTAGCTAATTAAAGGCGTAATTGCTTGCATCTCTGGAAAGGGTACGTCGGATAGGCAAGATGGGTGTTGCAGGGTGTTGGGGAGGGGGGTGTGGTGTGTGTTGTGGGGTGTTGGGAGGGGTGGGTGTGTTGTGGTGAAGGGGGTGAGGTTTTGGGGGTGTTGGGAAGGGGGTGGGGTGTGCGGGTGTTGGGGGGGATGGGGTGGTGTTGCAGGGTGTTTGGGTGTTAAGGGTGTGGGGAGGGGGTGGGGTGTGTTACGGGGTATTGGGGAGGGGGGTGGAGTTGGCCATTTATCACTTGTAGGTGATCGCGGGGACATATTTTACGTATCACGTAAATACGAGTTCGCCTTGTTATTTTATCCTTTCCTGCATTGACAAACTCAGGCATTGCATCAGTTGACAAGGCTTACATTTTGTTGTCAAACTGAACTCTCATGCATTGATTTTGCTGTATTTGCACGGGAGCTAAAAACATGTAGACAGTCACTCTAATCATTTGTGCTTTAGATATTGAGGAGTGTCAGAGTGGACCCTGTCAACATAGTTGGTACCTGTTACAATGGTATGAATCGCAAGCTGTCAGTGCGCCCACTAGGATTCTAGGAACCATTGTGGATAGGGATGTAGTGGTGTCAAGCCACACTGAAACCGCCCATAAAGCAATGTTCACATGGTCACAAGATTCCAAGGGTTTGAAACTCGAAGCGAAAATTAATCCAATACTTACTTCCTCCAAAGTTTGTCCACACATGGATGGCCAAAACTCTGAAATATTACCAGGACCATTTTCTCTGCTCGTCATATCGGAGTGTTAGACGGAGTCAAAGTAACGGAGCTGTGGACTTTCCCGGTGGTATTCAAAACAAAGGAAATGACCTTGTGTGCGTCCCCGCTCACTATCCACCGAAGCTGTCCACACGCACGACACGTCAAAACTTCGGAGAGGGTTATTGGGAGGTTGGGCTTCACCCCAAGTTTTTTAGGGGATAAAACCCCGCTAGACTCTCGATAGAGGGTCCAGCGGGACCATCGCTTAGAAACTCCGGAGTGTAGAACCCTAAAATGAGTCCACATGAGTCAAAAAAACCCGATTGACACTCCAGAGGTTTGAAAACTCCGGAGTTTCAGCCTCCGTGGACACGACTTTAAAAACAGTGGTTATCTTGGCTATATGCATATCCAACAGTGGTTATCTTGGCTATATGCATATCCATAAATTACATCAGAATATGCATCAAAGTGAATGCTCGATTGTCCTGCTCATTTATATGCTTACCCAATGTGTTCTAATATGCAAACATGAACAAGTTTGGCACATGGAAATTCAGATTATGCAAAAGGTTTAAAAAAGTAAAAATATACTTGAAAAAATGATACTTTGTATTAATGGCCTTTTTCACGTAGCTGATGGACCTTTTAAAATTCTACATCTTGCTTCAAACCTCATTAAAAGTGGACACCCAATTACTGAGATGTACATGAGCAATTTTGTTAATTGCTTAAAGGTGCGTGTTCAGATTGTCTTTGGGACCCCCCTGATTTACCCGGAAGTAGTATCGATTTTGATATTAGATGAAAGACCGTATTTTTCTCATTATCATCCTGAAATTTGAGTCCTCAAATCCATTTCATTTTCAAGATATAAACAAAAAACCTGCCGTTTTAATGATTAACCACCAATTTTAGCACAGAATTGAATAGGGCTTGTTTCCCACGGTACTTGATAGGGCGTACATGCAAGTACTATGCTCTCATATCAAGTAGAGAACACAATAGACATAAATCGGAACAAGCACCTTTAACAATAGATAACAAAAGAATCAGTACTCTCTTTGTCAATAACATAAAACAAATGTGTAGCCCACCCCTTCAAAACCCGAAACAAGTCACAGTGACAAACACCCCTTTTTTTAAAAAAAAACACTCGCTATTCAAATTCACCCAACCAAATTTGGTAGACAACTGTCTACATAATCCATGTGTCACTGTTAGCATTCCAGTCTTGTGTCTACATAAAGAATACCTCCAGAGATGCAAAAGCATCATGTGGGATAGAGCATTTTTGTCAGACTAAGAGCATCCGTCAATTATCTCTTGCTCCAATAAATCCTCACACAGCAGTATCACTGTGATTGTGAGGTGAATCTGGCCACCCCCGTTAGCGGGGACAAAAACGGAATTAAAACTTTGGTTTTACTAGTACTGCTACTATTTTACTTTCAAATACAAACAAAAAATTCACAAAAACTCCAAATTGTTGCATTTTTTTTCTGTAAAAAACTTCAATAAAATTATACCAATTTTTTCTTTATCTAATATTTACATTCATAGACATCAATGAGTGTCTTAGTGCACCCTGTGTGAATGGAGGAACCTGCATAAACGAAGAAAACAAGTTCACCTGTGACTGTGTGCCTGGGTATGCTGGTACTTTCTGTGAAATAGGTAAGTAAAGATATGAGAAGGTTCACTTATGTGCTTAAATTGGGAAAATAAACAAGATGACATTCTTGGAAAATGTCTGCCTCAGAAAATTTAATGTAAATTTCAGATGTGAACATTTCCTAAGTGACATGCTAATTCTTCATTGTTTGGATCATAGATGTAACATGGAAACTTTCATATGTTTATGAGGCCAGTGGTCATATTCAAAGGTCAAAGAGAATCTTGTAGGTCAAGCTGTTGGATAAGCTGATAATAAGGTCAAGTTGCTAAAAATTTGAAATGTTTTTCTTGAAAAGTTGAAGTCCATTTGAAACATTCATACATTAGTGAGGTAAAAGGTCACATTCCAAGGTCAAAGGTCATCTTAGGTCAAGTTGCTTTTCTGATAAAGAAATCATTAGTGAAACACACTGCATAGCTAAACTGTAAAAGTTTGCAACATATCATATAGTTTCAGTGCTATGTGAAACCAAAGTACATAGGAGGAGTGGGTTGGCATAGCAGTTGTATGCATTACAGGGGTGTGAGAGTTCCTCTTTTCAGCTGATTTCCTCATTTTCCAATGAAAAAATAGTACCAAATTTCAGCTTTTTCTAGTATTTTCAGCCTATTTTTGGCATTTTACCCAATTTTATGTCTTTTTCCTCATTTTTTGTCTGTGGCCTCTCACACCCCTGGAGGTAATGGGTTCAAATCCTTACATAGCTGGGCTTTATTTGGTATAAAAGAAAGGACGTTTTAAGTCTGATCAGAGAAATGTCTTAAATGATTTTGATATAGTTTTTAGGTATCAGTTCAAGTGCTATTGAGATTAAATCCAACACTCAATTGTTAGATGTTTTGGGGGGACTCTTTTACTTAAGAGTTTACACCCAGACGATGGCAGCAAGGCCTCATTCAAATAAATCAAAATAGAATACAGCAATACAGACTGTAACCCACAAACAGATTTTGGCGCTTTGATGTGGGAAGATCATGGTTGTTACCACGGCCCATTTACGACATCGTCCTAGTCCATTATTCATATACAAAATAACCCTTACAGTTGAGTTGCTTTTTCAGCTCCAATGGTTTTGGAATAAGAAAGTATTCCTTGATAACATACTATAAAAAAAATCAGAATATTTCTTCAAGATTTCAGGTTTACGTCTTAAACCAATGACAACATGGATTTCCTGGCCGTCACTGCCTGTTTACACCAATAGGATTTTATATACAGGGTGAGTCAAAAAAACTTGACCCTGATTGTGTCCGCCATTTTGAATTTTCAAGTAACATATATTTAACATATGTGATATCATCTGAAAGCTTAGTTCATTATCTTTAATTTGCTGCAAAGATCATTCACATCGGTTTAGTATAGACCGAGTTACAGTCGTTTGAATCCAGCAGTCGGTTTTCTGCACTGTCCACGGAATCACATTTGCTTAGTCGGGCGCCGTGCATTCAAATGGGAATCCGTGGATAGGGTGAAAACCGGACTACTTGATTCAAAGGACTGTAGCTCGGCCTATACTTGACCGATTGGAATTATCTTTGTAGCAAATTAAAGATAATGAAATACGCTTTCCGATGATATAACACACGTTATATATATATATTATTTAAAAACTCAAAATGGTGGCTACAATCCGGGTCAATTTTTTTTTGACTCACTCTGTATATTGAGGACATTTTGTTGCTCAATTTTCTAAAAATACAACTCTGGTAACTGCATGCTCAAGAGTTAAAAAACTTAATAACTATGTTGCTTTGAGATTTTAAAATGTATTTTTCAAGTCTACAGACTATTAGTGGTGGTACAACTAGGGAGAGAAAAGGTCAATTGTATTACTCATTTTCTGATTAATTAACTACATCAATATTATTTTGAGTCACTTCCAGGCCAGGAGGAGGTCAGCATTGTAACAGAACTAGTTACATTTATCGATATTTATCAATCTTTTGAACTTTCCAAATGAAAAGTGCCCTTTTTATGATTTTGTCAAAAAAAATAATCACGAAATTGGTTGTGGAAATGTCATCAATATGTTGAGAACTCATATAGATCTGTCAGTATTCTCTCAAGTCTGACTTCAAGATTTCCTTTTCCTCAGATGTGAATGAATGCAGCAGCAACCCCTGTGAAAATGGTGGTGTGTGCTACAACGGGGTGGATGCGTTTCATTGTCGGTGTTCAGACGGGTGGCAAGGACCAACCTGTGCTCAAGGTAGGTGAACCATAATGTCCTAGGTGTCCCAGTAGAGAGTGAAGGAATAGCGTGAGAGGGGAAGGAGAAAAGTGGGAAACTTGGGTCGGTTTTGAACCAGGGACCCCTTTGGACACCAAGCCCATCTCCGGGATACCAGACTATGACAGTGTCGCTGGCCCATTGGCCCAGCCAGCAATTTCGTGCACGTGTCTTTGTTTGATGATGCAATCACCACATTGGAGACTTAGTGCATTTTCCTCACTGCAGTAGAATTTTGTAATATTTGGTACTGTTTGGGTTAATACCAACACCCCTGTGCTTAGCTTTCATTGATTATGGGAAGGCCTTTGACAGCATTGAGATTCCAGCTGTGCTCCAAGTGCTTCTTTGCCAGGGCATTGACCAAGCATATATAAATATAACAGGATATTTACAGCAAAGGGTACTGCTACCATTCAACTCCACAAAAAAGCAATAAAATTCATATTCAAAGAGTGGTTAGCCTTTTATATTTATTCAGCCCAATACTTCTTAATAACACAATTCAGCTACAATTGACAGACAAAAATAATTTAATGAAAAAATAAACATGCACTGAATGTTACATGCTGTCGATGTGATTTGCTTTTGTAGGTACTGCTGCTTTCATTAGACTAAAATTTTGCTTGTTCAGCTTTTTTGGACAAAGTGTTTAGATTATTTGAAGGACCATGTATTAGTTATTTGCATGTAGCAAGCAAAATTGAGTTCACTTCAAATTAGTTCAGATCATTTTTAGACATTCAAGATTTTTTGAAGATATATCCGGAACCACAGGACCAAAAATAGCGTGTTTGGACTTGTTTTAATCCAAATTTAATGCAGATTTCAAATATAGTCTTGACAATCCATATTTTTTTAAATATTAAAATGGACTTTGTACCACTCACAAAGGATTGAACTCATAGGCAGGCAAAACACTGAAAAGAACATTTTGCAGTCATTGCATATATACTTGAGGGTAGATTTTCAATGTCAACACAAAGTTCAGAATGTGATACACTAAATCCCCTTCAGTTATTCCTTGATCCACCTTTTTACAGTTTATAGCCACAGCACAATTGTACAAAATATATTGCAAATTAAAAGTTTTTATTTTTTTCCTAGTTTTTCACGTTTTGTGATTTTCTTTATTTCTTTTTTCTTTTTTGTGCCTTGGACATGGTTCACATTGCAATTGTGGGAAAAGGTTATTATTTTTAGCTGTCCAGACAAAGTTTTATCCAGTGGGGATATGCTTTGCCTCACTCTATGCCAATATTGCACTCCATTGTTATCCCCCCCTGCTTGAAAGCAGGAAAGGGATTTTGCAAGAGCACATGCATATCTGTATGTATGCATGTATGTATGTTCCAGTTTTGTGTTAGGTTTTTTCGTGTTGTATGGGGTTTAAAAACACATTTTTTTGGGGTAATTGTGTGTGTTCCAATTTGGGAAGGTTTTTGTTTTTCAGGTCCGAAGAAAAGTTATTCTGATTGAAACCAGACTGGGTTATTGTGCAATAGGGGTTCCTTCATATGTGGATGAATGTCAAAGGTCCATAGCCCAAGGCAAAAGTCCAATCTGATGTCATGGTTCCATACTGCCATCTTGCCAGTGGATCTGCAGTTACTTCAAAAATTTTCAAAATTAATACATTTCATGAACAAAGTTAGAATCTTGCTAAAATAACATTCTTGCAAATCAACTTAGCCCTAGTTGCAGCTACAGCAGCAGCAGCAGAACCAGGAAGGGGGACAGGGAGCCCTGGCCACTACACTTTTTCAAAATTGTATTGATGGTTATACATGTTGGGGTATCAGACTGCATGAAAAATGATAGGTAATGTATTGAAAATTGCTCAGATAAAGTTCCAAGTGGTCCCTCCCGTATAACATCATTTCCCCGCACTAAACCTTAGGTCATCTGGTTTTTGAGGTGGCTTCCAAAATAACCATAGCTTCATATAAAAAAAAAACCTCACTTACTTAAAGGGATAAGCATTGATAATTGAGCGAATAAAACGATGTGGAAACATGCAATTTTTGTAGATTATGTACAATTCCATTTACCGACTTACTGTAGGAACAAAAACAATAAGATAGTGAAAAAATGAAGTATTTTGAGGAATTTGTCATACCGTCTCCGCAAATTGACATAAACATCGATGAAGTCTCCAAATATACACTAAACAGCTGATTGTGGGTTTACACCAGTAAGAATAAAACAAAATATCAATAATATTGTGTTTGAGTCACCTGAACATGACATGGTGCACACTATCAGCTGAAAATCTGGGATATTCACACACAAGGTTTTTTTTGATCTCAGGTCATATTTTGATACGCATGTATAAAATTAACCGAATCAGATACGGAGGGAATTACCAGCCTGTCTTTATACACAGATTTTCAAGCCCAACCACTTGCAGGTTAGTTAGCACATCTATGCAGTAACAAAATACCAAAATAGAATTTTGATGATTTTTCGCTCTTTCTATCAGCAAATCGCTGCTATCCCTTTAAAGGTGTAGTTTGTGTGGTTCGTTGGGCACTGCCCTGATTTAACTGGAAAGTAGATAGCTTGATATCAGATTAAAGGTCAATTTTTTTTCAATGTCAAATTTCAAATTCAAATCCATTTCTTTCCCAAGATACTAAACAAAAAACTGCCATTTTAAATGGTTAAAGTCACTATCATTGATTGTTAAATCAAAAAATCGAAAAAAACTTCAAAAATCATTTTTTGATGTCTGTAACAGTATGGGGTACCTCACATACCTGCTAATGATAAGACTAGAAGCACCTAATAGCACAGAACCGATATTTTAGCCATTACGGTCCGACACGGACACTTACTACAACACATAATTCAATGGAGAGTCAAATCTTGAAACTGCCATTTTTCTTCTTTTTCTGTTTCCTTTCTGCAATTCTTCAGTTGGAAAAAATAACTTAATTAGAATTATACAGACTTTAACCTTCGATTGTTAAGCTATTCCTGCACAATTTCAAATATTTTTGAGTTTTTTTGTTTTTTTAATTTTCCAAAATTTTAACCATCAAGATTAGCAGAGTTATTGAATATGAGGGGCGTTGCATGTGCATTATTGCATCCAGCATCAAAACCGCAAGTCCCTTTCCCATGGTAATTGGTGGTTAGTGTATACAAGTGTAAGGCTCCCATATCAAGTTGAGAACAGGATAGACCAAAAATCAATTAACGTGTTATGAACCTATACATAATCTGTCATGGGTTGAAAGAGTTAAAAGTGATAAGCAGCGCTATGCGGAAAATCGAAAATGTGGAAATGCATTTTTTAAACTACAATTCGGGGAGTGCAAGTGTGTACAATTACATATAACGGCTTAACTGTAGGAAACACACTAAATAGTGAATAAAATCAAGTGTATTTGATGAAATTTGTCATACTGTCCCTCCACACATAGACATACAGCGATGGCGTCTTAAATATACACCAAACAGCTGACTGTATTTTTACACATAGGCCTACAGACAAACACCGATAAATAATGTGTGTCTTTGAGGTCAAAACTGTTACAAGTCATGTGCACATCCTGCTTAAAATCTGGGATAATTCTCAGACGGAAAGCCTTTTTTGATCTCAATTCAGAATTTTTTGATACGCACGTATAGAAATTCCGATCAAGATAAAAAGTAATGCCTTGTGTCTCCCTTTAATACACGATTTCAAGCCAACCACTTCAGTCATGTTAGGCACATCCATGCCAGTAACAAAATACCAAATAAGGATTTTGATGATTTTTTTTTTATATTTTCTTCGGATTGTAAGCAAATCGGCTGCTTATCTCTTAATACACTTTATAGAAGTTTTTCTAATCATGAAATTGGGAAACACATGCTTTTGTATACATTTTTTTGTAATCAATTTCCAGGAAATATTTAAGACAAAAACTAAGAAAAGACATCTTCAATTTGATTTCCATTCTGTTAGATCACAATTTTTCCAACAACTGCAAAATGATGAATGTTGACATATCCCTGAGACTTGTGAAGTATAATTGGACATAATATTGGTCAAAACTTTGTCAATCGAAGGGAAACCTGTCTTCCGCGCATTTCACAGAATTATTACTGAGTTCCTAGTAATCCCCAGTGCAAATGGTGGTGTCTGTCAATGGGAATGAATAGGTTTATGTGTCAATGCCCAGCTGGATACACATGCACCACCTGTCCGACAGGTAAGGTACATATTCATGAATTATTATCAATATCTGAATTCCAGAAAATCGTGTTAAATTACTGTCCAATCAATGCAGCTTTTCACAAAGTTGGGTTTTGTTGTGATGTCTATCTTGGGATTGGCAGTAAGGATTACGTTGATAGTTGTCATGATCCGTGAAAGTGAGTGAGTGTTTGTGTGTGTGGAGGGGGGAAGGGGTAAAATAAGTTACTCAACCTGTACACATTCATTGTCTGATTACCGTCATACTTTGTACAATGATAGAACAGTTTGAACTCTACCATTTGACCTTCCTCCATATCATCATGATAATGATCTATTTTTTAAAATTTATCTGACTCAGATGAGAACTTGGTCAAAAATATTTTTTATGTCCATCAAATGTGTAATCACAATGAGGTCATCTAAGCATGGCAGTCTAGTGGAAAAGGTACGGACTCGTGATCATTAACTGTTAATCGTGAGTTTGATCCCCACTGTGTCAACGTGTTGCGTCCCTGAGCAAGATACTTATCTCAATGCCCTCATTGACCCAAGCAAATCTGGGGAGGTGCTACCAACAACGACGTCTGATGAAATATTATCAAATCTTAACTGCTTATAGGCTTTGTGCGCTTGTAATACCTGTCTTTGAGCAGCCATCCCTAAATGAAAGCAAAATGATATAAAAAATTAAAAAAAAAAAAAATATATAATTGGCAACATCGCTTTGAGCCCGTTTACAAGGATTAGCGATATATTAAAAACTGGACTATAGGCGAGTAGCAGCATCCACATTTTTAGGAGTTTAATAGTCCCACCCACAGACACATACAACATACATCAATGGAAAGGTTATTATGTCTACCTTTCAGATTAGGCCATGATGTTGAAATGCCACTGTGGGCCCGAAGGTGGTTTTGGTCATTTTGCCAAAAACATACATTTTGGGCAAAAAAAATGATTTTTGAGATATTGGTATTTTTGACATCTCTTACAGCCCCCTCTATTGTAAGTAGGTTTCAGAACTATATTGTGTCCCAAAAGCACACAATAAGCTTCTAAAGTTTACAAACTCTCAGTACGTATAGGCGGATGTTGGGTGGAAAATATAGTTTTTCTCAAATTCATGTTCTAAAACCTAAAAATAGTTTTTATAGTTTAAACTTTAGCTAGCATTCAAAACGTCTGGTTGTTTTAGGCTCTAAATTGAGCTGAAAATACTTGAGCTACTATTGGCATTCAAATTAGGCCTGTGGAACTGCCAAAATGAGCCAACGGTGATTTGGTCAATTTTAGTCAAAAACAGACCATTTTGGGCAAAAAAAATGATTTTTGAGATATTTATATTTTCTGCTTCGATATTTAACATGTCCCATCTATGCAAGTAGGTTTCAGAAACTAATTGTGTCCCAGAAGCTCACAAAAGCTTCTAAAGTTGCCAAAATATTACAGTAAGTATAGGGCAAGATTGAAGTGAAAATGTGATTTTTTTCAAATATATGCTTCCAAAACTGAATAAGAGTTAAACTTTTTAACAGGGTGCAAATTCCCCTTGTTTAGCGTAGCAAAATACTAGTAGGCCTACCCATTTTGAAGAACTGCTACAGAAATTTTGGCTTGTATAGCATTTTTTACCAATCGCCAAATACATACAAGCATCCCCATTGTGTGATATAAAAATTGTCAAAAACTGCTGCACAAAATTAATTTAAGCTGAGTATTCCAAAACACTCATGTTTTATGTTCTAAAATTAGGGCTCTCAATAATTGCAATACCATTCAGTTAGGTATGATTTACACACGTGCGTGGAGTGAAGGGTATTTTGGGCCAATTTTAGGCAAAACATCAAATTGTGAATATATGAAAAAGTATTTTGAGATAATGGTGGTTTTGACATCTATGTAACATGCCTTATCTATGAAATTTTACTAGTTTACAAAATATAAATAAATTAATAAATAATAAATTTCATTCCTATCTATGTAGTAAATTTTAAAAAATATCGTGCCTTTGAGAAAACCTAGAATTTCAAAATCAGGTTCTGAAAGCTCATGAAAGTGTAAAAAACTAAGTTTACCTTTTCAAAATGTGATTTTTTAGGCCCAGATGGTCATTGACAAGCGGATATCATCATTGCGCGACCACAGGGTTTCAAAAGACCCTAAACAAGTAATATGATCAGTCTGAAAAAGCACCCTGAAACAAGTATTTATGGCAATTAGCAATATTGGACAGGCATAAATATGGTTCTGGTACCATTGCTTTCCATGAAATTTGTTTTCTGTGTTGCTTGTACTGACAGAGCTTACTTTCACATAAATAATGACCGTTATACGATACAAAATAAGGTTCCCAAATCGGACCTAATCATTGTAAGTTCACGTCCCAGTTCAAGTGTGAAAAAGTATACCTTTTTTCCACATTTGCAGTGTTTTCTGTACCCTTTTCACTTGCGCATGGCTTCTGGAAACAAATTTTATTTTTTGGCCTTACCGCAGTTGTGTGTGTTTTTTAAGGATTTTCAAAAGATTTGTAACATTTTCTCTTTTTTTGAAACTGGTCAAAAAAAAGGTTCTTAGGTCTTGGCCTGTTGAAAGCTGAGACACACCGGTACATTATTTCCGTAAGAAGGTTTTCAAGACTTCCTGTGTAAGGATGTAACAGGTCAATCACCACTTTTTGAGTCAAATTGTCCCTGAGCCCAATTTGATGCATTGTCTTTGTATTGCTTGTCTATAGCATAATATCAGGGAGTCGATTATAAATCATATGACAGGTTTTTTTAAGCTGGATTTCAGAAAAAGAAATGCCCCTTATCTGACTTAACACCAATGCCATAAATCTAAAAATTCCCCAATGTTCATTTTTAATTTAGAAATGAAGATCTTCCTAATTGCAATTTACAGCATTAAATGAAATTTATCTTCGACCTCATTAAAGATCAGATTTTACATAACCTTTGCTCTGGGGGACTCTTTGTATGAAATGATGCCCCTTTTCTCAGTAATCAAGTGAATGAGTCAGCTTCTAACTTATATAGTCAAAAGGTGATTTGGCAGTCATGCCCGAACATCATGTGAAGGTCATTTATCCAAACAAAATTCATCGTTGAAAAAACAATATGAAACAAAACAAATACAAAAATATGAAAAGGGCAAAACCCTAAAGAGCTAAAAAGCACAAACCCAGATTTTGCGAGGCGGATCGAGAATAATATTAGGTTTTTTGCCCCCAAAATAATATTTGTTTTGCCCCAAAGGTTCAATTTCGGTTAAAAAAGTCCACTTTTGCAAAATTTGCCCCTCCTTGTGAGTAGGCAAATTTTGGAGGGGAAGTCCCCTTTTGAAAAAAATCTCCCCCTAAAAAAAATCCTGTTTATGGCCCGGTGTAAGGTTAACAAAGTTACTCCTCCAGGTCTCCAACAGCTTTAGATACTAATTAATTATTGCACTTTTAAGTCGTTTATAGAAACTTGCATAGAAATTTTGCAAGCCAAACTGGCATAGAATATGGACAAAATAAGTCATGTGAAATCTTATGCACAAAGTAACAGTACTGCCAAGAACAACCTAACAACTGACAAGGACAGGTAGCTATAATACTTTCTACTTTCCACAGATTTTGATTCAAGTTGTACAAATTTATATTCCTGTTACAGTGGCATTGGTTTTTGTTTGCCATCAGTTATTAAATAGTCAATGTGAGTGTTGTGTGACCTTCTGAAGGCATTTTTAATCCAAGTGGATGTCTAGTCTGGGGTAAGTGGAATGCCAAACTAGACCACCTTTTAAAAAGTATTTTGCCCATTATTATTGGCAAAAGCATACAAATTTTGGTAAAATCGCACAAGATTTTTAAAGATAACGTAAAAATACAAATCATCTACATAAATCACACAAGATTCTGCTAATCACAAAATTCAACCAAACTGCATTAAAATTTGTAAACTCGCCAATAATTTTCCTAAATTGCACAGAACTATGTTAAATCACACAAGATTTTGTTAAATCGCACACAATTCTGTTAAATGGGGCCAGAGTTTCCATAGATCGCAAACAAATAATCGCATACGAATTTGTAAAATGCACAGGCTTCCTTAAAATCACATAAAGGGTTTTATTGAGCTTGAGAAATGATAAAAAAAAAATCTTGGAGGAATGTGGAGAATTGAAAATGACATTTACAAGATCATCTCAAAATCGCTAAATTTTCAAGGGAATCGTTGAATTTCTTAAAATACATGTATCTTTTATATTTTCGTAGACTGATTGCAGATTGATCAGTTTAAAACCAGTGACATGGGGCTTTTTTTTTCAGCTGTCGGTATTACAACATAGTCCTCTAAATCTAAAATTACTGTACATAGCTAGGCATGTTACACCGACTCTCAAAAATCATTTTTCTGCCCGAAATGCATGTTTTTGACTAAATTGGTCCCAAATTGACACGCTAACATCATACCTAAACGATGCCAATGGTATTTTTCAAGTATTTTCATCTATAAAGAGCCTAAAACATGATGTTTTAATGCGTAGCTAAAGTTTAAACTATTATTCTCGGGTTTAGAAACCTAAATTTGAGGAAAAAGGTATATTTTCACCTCAATATCGCCTATACTTATCTTACTGTGATATTTTTGTAAACTTTAGAAGTTAATTGTAACTTCTTGGACACAAAAATATTCTGAAACCTACTTACCTAGATGTGGCATGTTATAGATGACAAAAATATAAATATTCCTTCAAAATAATTTTGTTTACCCAATAATGTATATGTTTTGACTTAACATGACCCAAAAAATCACCTTGGCACCATATTGGCAGTTCCCCACAATCAATCCTAATCTGAATGCCAATGGTAGTTTCAGTTATGTTTCAAGCACAATTTAGAGCATAAACACGGACGTTTTGATGCTAACTAAAAGTTTAACACTTTTTCAAGGTTTTAGAAACATGAATTTTGAGAAAAATGTATATTTTCACCCAATACGCCTATAACTACTACTGTATATTTTGTAAACTTTAGAAGCTTATTGTGTGCTTTTGGGACAAAATAGAGGTCTGAAACCTACTTACATAGATGAGGCAATTATAATAGATTATAAAAAATACCATATCTCAAAAATCATTTTTTGCACAAAAAGTTGTTTTTGCTAAAATGACCCTAAACCACCTTTGGCCCACTTAGCAGTTCCACATCATACCTATCTGCATGCCAATGATATCCTTCAATAGCTTTCAGCTCAATTTGGAGAAATAAACCATGCAGTTTTTTTGAAAGCTTAGCTAAAGTTTAACTATTTTTCGGGTTTTTTGAAACATGACTTGAGAAAAACGCATATTTTCCCCCAATATCGCCTATACTTACTGTATATTTTCAAACTTCAGAAGTCTTAGTGTGAGCTTATGAGACGCAATATAGGTTCGACTCTATTTAACATAGATGGGGCAAATGTTATATAGAGTAAAAAATGCCAATGCTCAAATCATTTTTTTGCCCAAAAATGTTTTTTGGCTAAAATGACCCAAAAACCAACTTCAGCCCACATTGGCAATTTCACATCATGCCTAATCTGAAAGTAGACGTAAAAAGGCTTTTCCGAATGATATATGTGTATGTAGGGTGGGACGATTAAACTCCTAAAAAAGCCACTTTTTGAAGTTCCACTACTCCCTTAACATATCATTATTATGAAAAAGGTCAATATTTTGTGTTTTTACTTACTTACTACTCCCATTTTTTAATCCCATTCCACAACCATTTTGGTATAAAAACACATTTTTTTTTGGGTTATATGTTATGGGGGGAATTCACTACTATTTTATTAATTTATGGGTTGAATAGACTATTATCCGTGTATGTATTATTGTGTTAGAATAAGTGGTAACTTCTTTGTTCAAGATAAATTGGCAAGTTTTTAATATCCAACAACTGGGCTGTATTGGACAGGGGTCTAACTTTGAACCCAGGTTTATACCAGGGTCAATCAATCCCACAATAGTAGACTTTTTACTTTTTTTCCTTTCAACATTACTCTGAAAATGTGGCTGTAACAGCGAGAAAATTCCTCATGGAATTCGTCTCATCCATGAGGAATTTCCCATGCCTGTTACATTAGTTTTAACTTTAACAGTATTTTGAAATAGATATAGAAGCTCGAGAAACTGGATCACAGAACTAAGTAAGATGAAAAATACTTGTCTTGACCCAGACCCTCGCTTTCTAGGCGTGGAAATACCACTGTCACAGAGGGACGTGTTAATGTTGATACCATTGAACGATCGCTAATGTTATTCAGTCTGTTCCCCCCTTTCAGAGTTTTAAGCACCGTAATTCTCAGTTTGTATCTTTACTTGATCCTCGGTGCATTGAATGAGTTTCGCTTTGTCCATTCTGCTAGAATCCTGCATATAAGGCCCTCCCATTCTAAAAATATATATTTTGAAAGGAAACAATACTAATTTAGGACGAACCCCAATTTAAACCCAGGTCCTAAAGTTAGACTGTTCCTCTCAGAATACAACCAATAGTGTTCTATGTATTCTTGACTATAGTAAGTGTCAAGAAGGAAGCAAGTAATCAATCTGAACTTGTACTTGTAATTTTCCGCCCCTTTTGTACTTTTCCAGATATTAATGAGTGCATTAGTGGACCTTGTCTGAATGGAGGTACATGTATCAATGGTCAGAACCAGTTCACATGTAATTGTGCTCCTGGGTACATTGGGGATCAATGTGAAACAGGTATGCAAGCCCTTCTTTAACCACAAAATAACTTAAGGGCACTATCAATGATTTGCTAAATCTAAAAATTTATCAAAAATCAGGTTTGTGCATGTCTGAAATGTATAGATATCCTAACATACCCTACAAGATCAAAAGCAATCTAATGAGGATGAAATATGATATTTTAGCAAGTACTGTCCATACGGACACTTACTACATCACATAATTGAATTGAGATTCATGTCTTTGAACATTGCTGTTTTCTCCCTTTTCTGTCAATTTTTCATTGGGGGGGTTGCTCCCCAAATTCCACAAAAGGAGCAAAAGGTCCACTTTTTGCTGAATTTTTTAATAAGGTCCAAAATTTAGCAAAATTTTGACAAAAAAGTTCACTTTTTGGTGATAACATGTTCAAAAAGTCCGAAAAAGGACCATTTTAGGGGGGTTAGGTCCACTTTTACCAAAAAAGTCCATTTTTTTTTAAAAAAAGGGTCCACTTTTTCGAAGACCTGCACCCCCCCAAAATAAATCCTGCGTACGGCCCTGGGTGGATCACTGATATTGCCTTTAAGTGCAAATCCACAGCAGCCCGCAACGTCCCGCTGTGCATGGATTACACCAGCATCAGGTCACACACTGCTGCCATTTGAAAACATAACATTTACTTTGGATTTCCCATGAAAAATCAAATACTCTGTAGGAATATTTTTGTCTAAAATAGTTCCTTTCATACTACCTGAAACCAATAAACAGAAAAACTACCCGGTCACATGTTTTTGTTTTATAAACTTATTATTAAACCAGAATATAAAATTTCCACAGATGACTAATAAAGTCTGTTGAAGAGACTCTATTTCAACAATTACAGTCGTCGATCAGTGGGATGTTGTCGGCTGCTGTGGTGCTAATCCTTGCTTGTGTATTACATCCCATCTTATACCAAAGTTCCAAAAACTGGAGTTAAAGCCCTAGCCAGAAATGTGCTAAACCAGAACACTCCTCTTCAAAATTCAGACTTTGATATTTTTGGAACAAGCATTTAAATGTGTTAGTAAATGGACATGACCAATACAAAAGCTATCTAATAGACACAAAATAGGCAGACTACAGAATTTATACCATGTGTACACCCAACAAGTGTTCCCACGAGGAATAAAAATTAGGGGCATCCAGCACCAAAGGGCAATACCCAAACTAGTGAGCCATGCTTTTCTACACAAATACTAAACTGTTTCTCTTATAATTTGTACATGTATGCTATAGAAGTGGATGAATGTGAGAGTAACCCATGTGAAAATGATGGCCAGTGTTACAATGGAGACAACGCATTTCTGTGTCAGTGTAGACCTGGATGGCAAGGACCAACATGTGCTGAAGGTAAGTGTTATATATTAACAAGGACCTATGTACTCTATTTGGCCTGAAGTAAAAAGTGACGTTATTGGGCGTTGAATTGTCAATGTCAAAGGTCAATGAAACATTATGTATGAAAGATCATGAAACCTAGTCCTGCAGTAGGCCCATATGTGACCTTATGTAAGACTCTGCGCAAAAGTTTGATGGTTTCTAGGCAACATTGAAATGCTGATTCCAAACCTCGATCATGCAAATTTGACATCCTGAGAATTTTGAGATAGGGAAAGGGGGGGGGGGGTGGGCAAATCTACAGGGGTAAAATTTTGTAAATATATTCCCATCCGTTTTGATGTGAGAGCTAAAAATATGATTTTGTAAGGACCCCCATATTAGGGAGTATGGTGTAAAATTAAGTATTGGGCCGACCAAAAGTAAGGCACATGTTCCCTCATAACATCCAAATGAGTGTCTCATAGATCCCCTAAGAGTAAATGAGAAAAATAGTAGCTTATTCAGGTATCAAAATTTTAACCATTCTGATACATATGGGGTTATGATGGTCGAGAGACTCTTAGTGATCGGGCCATGGCCATTTAATACACTCCATCTGGTTTGCAGTCGTTCTTTCTTTTTGAAAATCATCAAATTTGAATTGAACATAATCAACCCTTACAGTAGTAAAAAAAAACAAAAAAAAAGCCAGAAAATGTTACAAAGAAAAAAAATGAGGAAGATGTGAGAACGTACATGCTTAGAGCCGCCTCGCATGCAGCTACCCAGTTGACATTGCAGAAGCTTCTGGGTGGCGTTTCTGTGGACCTGACCCATATGACACACGTTTTTCTGACACACTTAGTAATTCGAAACTTAACAGAATAATATGTGCTTTATTTCGCCATGAAAGGGTCCAAATTCATCATAAGTGGCAGAAAAAAGTGTGTCAGATAGTAAGCCGTTACAGAAACTGGCGCTTTCCGGTGTTGACATGGACAGTGTTCACGCTTTGTTCATCTGTACCGATTTTCAGATGTTATGAGTGCCGAGTCATCCGGGTCAGGAATGGGAGGAGTCTTGTAAATGGAATTGAATAGGTTTTGTGTCAGTGCCTGGTTGGATATAAGGAACATGTGTCAGGACAGGGGAGATAAAAATAATTTTATAAGATTTACTGCACAGAACTGGCACCTCGAATAATTCCGTAGTGAACCCAAGTGTTAGTCCCCTTGAAGTAAAATCACCCCAAAGTTTGGGAAAATTTCAGGAAAATTAAAAATATTTTTTTTATTTTTTGCTTTTAATTAAAAAAAATTGGCCCTCCACTGACAGCAAAATTCCGGAAACCTGTTTTCTCCACACACAAAACTTTTAGACCTTGAAATTTCAAATGACATGTATTTTCCAAATACCAAATTCTATTTTTAATTTTATATTCCATCTCAAGAATGTTTCTAATGACATCTGCAACCTATAAGTTTGTGAAAAACTTACAGTTTAAGAGTAGAACACAGTAAAGTGTCAAAGATTCAGCAGAATACACTTTCTGGTTCAACATTCTCAAGGCTTTCTACTTCACTTGATGGACATTATTCTACAAAGTTTTTCACTCTTTTCCCATATTTCAGTCTAAAATAATTAACAAACCACTGAATATTATTCAGTTTCATAAATTCAGGACAAAAATATTTTAGTGGATTTGTTTTCTGAAACTAAAAGAACATTTTTGAACAAGATCATGAGTAGGGTCAGAGGGCGCCTAATGATGGCAGCATAATTTTTCACTTTCCTTGTTTTCCATCATGACATTTCTAAAATACAGTATTCAAATTGCTTACAAAGATAAAATTCAAAGATTTCATAGTATGATATTCACAATACTCTGAAAAAAATATTTATGTCGGGAGGCCACAGAGGACGCCAAATCAAAATATGGCTGCCGCCATATCAGTTGGCAAATTGGTTCAATTCTCGCGACTATTTTGGACGTTTGCTAAAAAAATCACTAAAGTTACATTATAGTCATTAATACATGGCTAGTTACATCAACCAAGATGAAATCCACTTCAGAATGAGGGTGAAAACTACATACTATCAGACTTGAACTGCATTTTTCAACAATTCCAAATTCAAAAGTTATTAAAGTATGTGTTCGTGTACAGTAGCGAGAAGACCAAGACATTTTCGACTCCAACCTTAGGCAAGTTTTGTGCATTGTCCCATCCCTAAATTTCAAGGTATCAGCTTAAAAAGGGGTGGGACTATACTCGGATTAGTACGGTAGTTCCCATATGACTGCATTGAATTGCTGTAGTCAAATCTTGTGATGAAACCACAATTGAGCTTCAGGTGTTTTCAACTTACCACTAACTGTACAATGCATATGGTCTTGCAGGACAACTGTAAACATAAGTTACTGTGAAGCACATCACATTCTTTTTGAATCATACTTTTGTGAATGACCAGAATAGTATACTTCATTTTGACTGAAATGTAACTAAATGCCATTGCATCTGTTTTACCAGTGTATCGTGCAAGCCGACTTTATGCACCTGTGATTTACAGCTGTGTAGGTTATTCATCTTATATAAAGTGAACATTATCTGTTTGCATAATGCACTCTTGAACCAGTTTTTTTTTAATTTTCATCCAATATTTGCTCCCAAGTTCTAGCCCTTTCCCTTTTTATGTCATCTTAGAGAGGCACATAGGGATTGCTGTGGTATTGCAAAATTGTGTGTATCTGTCTGTCTGCTTTCAAGATGTTAATCCTAAACATAATTGGCCACTGTTTCCACATACATGCACACATTTTCATGGCATTTGCATATAGTGGTCCTTGGGTAGTGCCTCACAAGTTACCTCTCTCTTGATTGTGATCAAAGGTCATCGAGAGGTCATTAGAGATCATGGTCCAAAAATGGTCAGACTTGGTGGTGTATCCACATAATGTTGATCAATTTTCATGACACTTTTGATAGTGGTCCTTGGGTAGTGTCCCACATTTTGGTGACCACACATGGCCTTAGTGACCTCATGTGACCTTTGTCCCCATTCACAAACCACAACGGCAGGTGACACATGCATTCAGTGAACGCTGAATCTTATTAGTAAAACAACATCTATTTGAGGGGTGGCCTTTTCACCTGAGTGGTTACTGTAATGGATGAAAGTAATGTTATCTCTTCATACATGTTGTGGGACAAGGTTTAGTTTTATGGCATTAAACTCCTCCAAATTCTGTCAAAATGTTTGACTTTGTGGGAAGAAATTTGAATGCAATAAGACTTACAAGAAATTATACTCAAAACTGGTAAATTTTCAAAAGATGTTTGACCAGGGAACTGCTGTAAAAGTCTTCTAGGTATGTGGTTATGCATGATGGACGATAAACTAAATTTTCTTTCTAACCTTAATTTATGGCTTACAGTTACAGAAGACAAATCGTATTGACAAACATTAGATTTAAGGGAGCACAGTACAAAATCCCTCTGCTGTGGAAAGTGCAACACTGCTATAGTTCCTATAAAACCTAGAATTTGAGCTTAATTTGTGTAGTTTTGTGGTGGATATGTGTACTAGAGATTTGCTTTTGGTGTCATTCATGTGCATATTTTTTTTATATTTAACTTCTATTTAAAAAATGGAGGAGAAACCATATTGGCAGTATAATACGGCAACATATGTGAACTGCCTTGAAACACTGATTTTGTGGGCTCATGAGTTCGAAAAAACAGGGTGTAATTTCAAATCTAATTTGCAAAAAACTCTAGGTAAGCCAGGGGCATATAGATGTGATGGCTACAACAGAGTGCACAAAGCATGTGTTTCAATAGGCAGACCATTTTGTACTGTTCCCCCTAATAATCATGCATGGTTACTATGGTATCAAAACTTGTGGTGTTTCTATTCCATAGATATTAATGAGTGTGCAAGCTACCCATGTGAAAATGGAGGCACCTGTATCGATTCTCTCAATTTTTTCCGGTGTCAATGCGCGGATGGATGGGATGGACCCCGGTGTACTCAAGGTAGGGAATTTACAAGAGTACAGTAATAAATATAGGGGTTGGTACATTTTGTGACCCCACTTTTTGACCCGACTCTGAATTCAGCAGCCTTTACCGAATAAAGTGCATGTGATGCTGTACTTTATTCCGTAAAGGCTGCTGAATTCAGAGTCTGGTCAAAAAGTGGGGTCACAAAATGTACCAACCTTAAATATAGTATCATTAATTGGTAAGATGTATAACAACCATTTACAATTTTATACAAAGGAGGAATATAGTTATGCATAGCTTGGTGAAACACCTTCCAAGATCTATATCTCAATCTGATGTGATTAAAGGGGGATGGCCCGATTCAAGGATATGAAGTTTTCATCTTGATAGATTGTCCTTCACCCCAAAACCCCATCTGTAAAGTTTCGCACTGATATTTCAATCCGTTTTCATGTGAGAGCTAAAAACGTGATTTTGTAAGCCCCATAGAGTACTGTGTAAAATTAATATTGGTCGACCAAAATGGGGTACATTTTCGCTCATAACAAACATCTTTTGGCCCTAAGATTTCACAGGTTAAATGAGAAAAATAGTAGCTTTTTTCTGATACCAAAATGTTGACCACTTCCGGTAAAATCTGGGGCTTCTGGGGACGAGGCTATTAGCGATCGGGCCATGGACCTTTAAGAAATGAGCTGTCGCCACATCTCACATGAAGTACAGATATGAAGTACAGCCCCTGGAACATTGCAGAGATATCACATTTGAGACACTGAATTCTAGCATCATTTGCAATCAGACTAGTGGAATATAGCTATTCATCTCTAGTGCTCGTTATCCCCCTGGCTTGAAAAGCAGAGGGTGATATTGCGAGGGCACACATGTCCATATGTGTGTATGTGTGTGTGTTCCAGTTCGGTTAGCTTTTCTAACCTAGGTTAGGTTTTAGTTTTTCAGGTGTCCTTCGAAAAGTTGAAGTCTGATTGAAACCAAACTTGGGGTTAAGATGCAATAGGGGTTCTTCATATGTGCATAATGTCAAAGGTCATGGACCAAGGTCAAAGGTCATCTGAGGTCATGTTCCATACTGCCATCTGCGGATGATGCAAGTTTACTTGCAGTATTTTTTCATAGTGTAATGACGCTTGGTGAAATTTGCCTGCAGTTTTAAGTTGCCGTTCGAAGTGGCACTACCATTTGAGGGACAGAATTTGGTATTATGCCACCACCCTATGAATTCGACAGTCTCAATGGAATAAACTGCATTTTGAAGGATGTGGTGACAAAATACTGAATTCATCCCTCGCTACAATATGTCTTGCTGTCAAAATTCCCAAGTTTCAGCGTAGTTAGTCACCAAAGATAATTTCAGCTATATTGTGATCAGCTTGTACTTGGAATATTTGCATGCATTCTATTAGGTTCTATCACATCAAACTAATTTAAACTGGCTTTTGTGAGATAGTTGGACTTGATGTTCTGTTGTCAGGTACAGTAAATATAGTTCAGTTCAATGGTGATAAAGTGTTCAACCATTTTATTTAATAAGGTCTTCAGTTCAAGCCCTATCCCCTTAACGCAAGGTTTCTCCTCATCAACACCAAAATAGCTGGGGCCTCTTTACTTATGCATAGAAAAAGAAAAGTATATGTGCAAAGCCACCTATTGTTGCATTCAGTAGGCAGAAAAGTGAAGAAAGGGGGAGGGACTGAGGGGGTGCATTCCTCCCTAAATTTTGTGACCCCCCTTAGATCCCCAAATAATAGACCATTGTACACATGTGGCCTATCCCTATTTTTTATGCTTCTGTCATCATTGTGTGCATTTGATAGAAACATTTTATAGGAATACATTTTTATTTTGGGTTCACCAAAAGCCCATAATTTGCCACCAACTTCTTTAGTACTCATGCTATCTAAGTTTAATAGGCCATCACGTATGAAACATTTTAGTTGGGGATGTAGTGGGACCCCCCGGGCACCCCCCCCCAGGACTAACGAAACCAACTTTTTTGGGGTGTCCTTAGAGGGCCAAAAGAGGTTCCGGATGTTCCCAAAAAATAACCTGGCCGTGCGGCGGATATACAAGATGGCATCCAAAAATGGCCGCTAATTACGGAATTCTCAATTAAAATGCTGACAAAATAAATAATGGCCTTAAAAAAAACTGCTATTTCAATCAGGACCCTGCATGTTTGTGATCATAAGGAATAAAGCTGGCAATTTTATATCACTTCAGTGCTTTGCAGGGCATCCAAAATGGCCGTCCAAATGGCCGCCAAAAATATTTTTTTGTTTTTTTCGTAAAATGATTGTATTAACATCCTTGTTGTCACTAAACGTAATTTTAAAATCCGGGAATGTATATTTCTGACCATTGGAAAATGTGTGAGGTGTTTATGATTATATAATACCAGAAATTCAAAATGGCGGGCAATATGGCTGCAAATGGCAAAATATTTAAATAAGACAAAAAATTCCAATTTCTAGAATATAAAGCGGACTTTATGCAATTTGTACACAAAGTGTTTCTATTGAGTTCACTCTGATTTGGGCACGGATTGAAGTCTTGGACACATTCATTGTTTCACACATCCATCAAGCATACAATAATCTTTATATGTGTTAACTAACCCAGAAGATTTGTTTTACTTGCAGGTCCTCTAGCTCTAAAACTACTAATGGTGGTGGGTTTCCTTAGCAAGTAATTATGCAGAGTAAGCGGAAAGACATCAGTCCTCCAGCAGCAGATCTGCTCCAAAGAAGCAAGAAATGTTGTTACCCATTGTCCTGGTAGCAAACACGGGTCCTCACAGCCTTGGCAGACCTGAACAATCCTGAAGAAAGCTAGCAAAATCATAAACAATTAGGGACTCTAGTATGGCAAGAAAACCTGTAACTTCTCGCTATAGATGACCGAAATTTGCCAGAAGATCACCGTGAAATCGGGTCGGACAAGGGTACCACCGTGGTTGTACCAAAGGTTCACAAAAAACCTTGACAGCTGGGCACCACATTCAGAGGAAGGCCCATCAACAAGCCACCCAGCCGAGTACATCAACGAAGTCAACCGGGAAAGTTCATATTTCAACCAGACTGCATCTTCTGCAATAGTGCAGAAAGAATCCACGGAAACAAGGCCGGATGTCGACAAACCCGCAGGCAACAAAAACCTTCGAGCGTGATGTTGGCAACGGGTTATGGAAATAGCTGAGGAAAGCAACCATGAATGGCTTCCTTCGGCGAATTAGTGGGTATGATCTGTTCGCCTGTGAGGCCAAATACCACCCTAAATGCAGGAAACGTGACACTACAAATCCAGAGTACTGGAGAAGTTAATGGACCAAGAAAATGTGTCAAACAAATTGCGTTAGAAGCAGACAAATGGAAGCGGACATTTTAGGAAGCATGCCAGTATGTTGAGGAAACTGTCATAAGGCACCATCAAGTAGTTCACTTTTGCTCCATTCGTCTGATGTACATTGCTGAGCTGAGTAACACACAATTCGGGAATCCTAACTTCCGTGGGTACAAGCTGAAAAGACGGTTGGAAAAGCATCTACACTTAGGCCTAAACTGGTTTTTTCACCAAAGGTGCAGAAAGAGGGAGTTTTCCTTTTTTTACCTAATCTTCAGCTCAAGCTTTCACTTCTGAAGCAGTGAAACAAGCAGAGCCGTACCAATGGGGAGCTGATAACTTCCATGAAGTCCAGTCAGGAGCTTGTTAAAATTATTCCACTCGGAGTTGGAACAAAATGTTCTCGGGGGATCTTACGATGTCATGGTGAGCAGCGATGAGTATTGGTCCAACGGGCTATTGGCTAAAGAGGCTTCCATCCGTCGCAAAGCTAGTAGTTTAGCAATGGCCCAGTCTGTTCAGGATTGTAAGCAACTGTGTTATGAAACAGATGTCTAAAGGTCATGCAGAGAAGAATATGTTTTGGAAGTTTCCATCCACATGGGACGGCTCGCATCGATCCTGCCCGATGGAGAAGACACAATCCGTTCAACTCGACTAGAAGGAGCTGTGGGCTGGCCAGACATAACTAAACTCAAAAAGCGTGTATTGTAAGGTAGGCGGTATTACACCATCTGTATACTTGCAAATCATTTGCTGATTGGCCATGGCAGATCTTTGGTTTCCGCAAAAAGCTCTGCTGAATAAACTTAGAAAAGAAGTAGAGCGACGGTCTATGATGGTCTCCTATGGAT
>JAMKCH010031535.1:0-26474 GCA_023653785.1 Ophioderma brevispina | reverse complement strand
TCACAGAGGGGGCAATAGATGGGCATTTAAGCAAGTCCAAACAAGTGATTGCGCCTGTTTTGGGTAAAATAAGCAAACATAGAAGTGAAACGCTGAATTGATGCAGAAAAATGGCGTCGTGTGGCCGAGACGTGACGAAAATGTGAATGCAATAAAACCGTTCTTTTTCAGAACATTTCTAGGAAAGCTTTAGTGACGCCGGAGGCGTTTTAGAGGCAGTGAGTTTACGCAATTTGAAACCAAAAATCGCCTGTGGAATATAATATATGCCCCCGTAGGAGCCAGACTAGCACGATTCCATTGTGATATCATCGACATCGTGGGATAGCATGCCCTGTGATGTGGGATTCTAAATTTACGTGTCCATGGATTGTTGGCAAGCACCAAAATTGGAGTTAGACGTTTCATGTGAGTTCGTTATAAGGGCTACGATGATTACTTGGTAGAAAGGGAGGGGGCGGCGTGGTGGGTTGGGGGTGACATGTTGGGAAATTTCATACAAGAAAATCCAAATTTTGGTGACCAAAATGCCAAGAAATCCAAAAAAAGGCCATTTTAGGAGGGGTTTTAGGTACACTTTTGAAGTTACCGCACCCCAAAAATAAATCCTGCATACAGCCCTGATTGTGGTATTCAGAATTACCTTCTATATTAAAGGGGCATTTGTGATCCACAGACTTGTCCCCAGACTTGCCTATGACCCAAACTTAATTTTTTAATCATCTCGCCAGTGCCTAAGTTTAGATCTAGGCCTAGTCTTACAGATTACAATCTACTCAAGATGAAATTTGTAATTTTTTTTTGGAGTCGTGGAACGAAGTTCCCGCGAATCCTTACCAACGCTTCGAGCTTCAGCTGGTAGACACATTTCTGATGGTAGACACACTTTTGTGGTAGACAACAGTTTCGCTATTTTAAGGAAATACCTCCTTGTCAGGCTCGATGTTGGCTCAGCGAAGCCAACACGTCAATGGAAACCCAGGGCAACCCAATAGCGATTAATAAAAAACATGTTAAAACCCTATTGAGTGATTATATTAATAAATTAGCCAGAATGCCCCCATAATTCATATATGGTGTGTTCTTTACCAACTGTGGTGTGTTCTTAACCAAATATGGCGTTCGTTCTTTCTACGAAATTGACTATTCCAAGTAGATTCAGATAGTCATCGTTACTCCCCCGAGAGCACCTATACCTCGTGCAATTCCATCGGTTAGCATAAGAGGGTGTTTATGAAGTCAATGGAAGAGCCGTGGTGTTTTTTTTTATAGAAATTTAGGAATTCCTGATGTCCAAACCCCACCAAATGACCTCGTCATATGATGCTAATTTCCTTGAAAATCAGTGGCCTAGATGGGATTGTAGCGTCCAAACAAGGGATTGCGCCTGTTTTGCGAACATGCCTAACATAGAATAGAAAAGAAACCTGACTCTGATGCAGGAAAAATGGCGTCGTGTGGCCGAAATGACGACAATGAATGCAATACACCCGTCTTTTTCAAGACCATTCTAGTGAAGCTTAGAGACGCCGGAGGCGATTTTTGAGGCAGTGAGTTAGCTTGAAACAAAAATCGCTGGGGATATAATATATGCCCCCCGTAGGAGCCAGACTAGTACGATTTATTGTTGATATCATCACACGTGATCGCATGCACTTGTGATTGGGATGCTAATTTTATACGTTTGTCATGTTTTGGTGGAAGCAACAAATTGGAGTTTCACGTTTCCATGAGTTCGTAAGGGCTACGATGATGTAACTTGGTGTTAAGGAGGGGGCGGGGTTGTGTGACTGTTGGGAAATTTCAAAACAGTCCAAATTTTGGTGACAAAATGCCAAGAATCCAAAAGCCATTTTAGGAGGGGTTAGGTCCACTTTTTTGAAGTCCCGTAAAAGAAAAAAACAAGCACCCCAAAATACTCCTGCCCATATCAGCCCTGATTGTGGTATTCATAATTACCTTCTATATTACAAGGGCATTTTGTGATCCACAGTCTAGTCCCCAGCCTGCCTAATGACCCAACCTTAATTTTTATATCATCTCAGCCATTGGCCTACGTTTAGATGCGTCTGGCTAGTCTTAACAGATACATCTACTCAAGATGAAATTTGTAATTTTTTTTGGATTCGTGGAACGACGTTCCGCGAAATCCCTACAAAACTCTCGAGCTCAGCTGGTAGACACATTTCTGCTGGTAGAACACTTTTCGCTATTTTACGTAATACCATCCTTGTCCGAGGCTCAGATGTTGGCTCTCATCGGCCACACTTCAATGAAACCCAATAGCGATTAATTAAAAAAAATGTTTCAAAAACCATTTTGAGTGATAAATTAGCCAAAATGTGGGCAGGCCTCCATAACCCATATATGGTGTGTTCTTTACCAAATATGGTGTTCTTAACCAAATATGGCCGTGTTCTTTCTAGAAATTACTATTTCCAAGTAGATTCACATATTCACCGATTACTTCTATCTTCAAAACCGTTACTTACTTATACTTACTCTTTCCCCGAGAACGCCTATACCTCGTGCAATTCCATCGGTTAGCATAAGAGGGTTTAATGTAAGTCATGGAAGAGCCGTGGGTGTTTTTTTTTTATAGAAATGTTTAGGAATTCCTGATGTCCAACCCCACCAAATGACCTCGTCAGATGATGCTAAGTCCTTGAAAATCATGGGCATAGATGGGCATTGTATCAAGTCCAAACAAGTGATTGCGCCTGTTTGCGTAAAATGCTAACATAGAATATAAACTGCTGAATCATGATGCAGAAAAAATGGCGTCGTGTGGCCGAAGCGACGAAAATGTATGAATAAACGTCTTTTTCAGACCATTCATCCTAGTGAAGCTTAGTGACGGCCGGAGTCGCTTTTAGAGGCAGTGGTCTTAGTCATTGTAACAAAAAACCGCTGTGGAGTATAATATAGGTGCCCCCGTAGAGCAGACTGCACTATTCATCATTGTTGATATCTCGACATCGTGTATCGCATGCCCTGTGATGTGGGATTCTACCTTTTATACGTTGTCATGGTTGTTGGCAAGCAACAATTGGAGTTAGACTTTCCATGAGTTCGTAGGTCTACGATATGTCACTTGGAGAAAGTAGGGGCGGGGTGGGGTGACATTTGGTGACCTCATGGCCCTGGTGACCTATTTGCCCTTTGGCGGTCAATTTCACCCTTTCCCTCAAGCTTGGTGCAAGTTATCTGGAGTTCCGTACGTCGTATAATGATGTAACTTGTGGAAGGAAGCGGTTAAGATTTTCTGACCTGATTAGATGTTTTCATATTTCGGGCCATACATTCCCAAATGGCTATATTAATATGAAAATCGCGTACTCGCTTTCATTTTTAAATGGTACATCGGACACGTAAAATTCCTTCACTTCGCAAAAACCCATTATGGGTGCCTCTTTCTTGCCATTTTAAAGTTCCTTATACATGCTTGCTTAGGTTGCCAAGGAGCTATAAATATGCTAATTGCTGTATCGCTAAAAAAACGGCACATCGGATATGCAAAATCCTTTGATACATGAAAAAAACTACTATACCACTACTTTTTGTGTGTGATCTATGAGGGGTCAGGGTGGGGTGTTGGGGCCGGGTGGGGGGTCGTGTGGGGGTGCGTCAGGGAGGGTGGGATATGTTGTGGAGGTGGCGGGGTGGGGTGCGTCGGGGTGGATCAGGTGGTTTGACCTTGTTGACCTCATGTTACCTTGGTTACCCGCAAATGTGACCTTGGTTGACCTCATGTCATCACGTTACCTGTGACCTCATGTGACTTTGGTGCCCTCACATGACCTTTGGCCCTTCCCAATAGTGTCGGGGAGGGGTCGGGTGGTGTTGCGACAGGGAGGTGGCGGGTGTTGTCAGGGTGGGTGGCGTTGGAGCATGTTGGGTGACCCACCTCATGTCAACCCTTGTGACCCTTTGTGATCTTTGTGACCCTCTGCGACCCCATTTAACCTTGGTGACCTCATGTCCCCTTGGTGAACTTCATGTCACTTGGTGGATCTCATGTCACCTTGGTGACCGCATGTCCCTTCGACCCCATTCACAAACCGCGAAAATCGGTCCGAGGACACTAGCGGTAACCAATGACCGCGAACATTTTTTTTACTTGCTTTTTAATTCAAATCAAGTTGTCCTTAGTGATATATCATATATCTTGACAACAAAATATCAACCATTTGGAGAAATTATTATCCTTATCAACATGCAGCAGCTATTAAAATCACCCAAAATCACCCATTTTTTAAAATGGCTCCCCTTGGGCCAAGGAAGTGTTAATCATAAGGCTCCCATATGGGTCCAGGCAGTGTTAAAGGCATATATAAAAGATATATAATATAACCCTATATCTCACCTTTGGGACACTGATCCTTTGTATGTACTAATGAATACGTTAGGGAGACTTTTACTGTCTCCCTAACGCTTCCTAGAATTGGCGGTTTATTTCCGTCAAAGGATATGAATACTATTTAGCGAAATAAGGGGTAATCCACTAGCATATATATATATAATATATATATATATATATAATATATAGATAATATATCTATAATATATATATATATATTATATATAGATATATATCAAAATACAACAAATTACATTGCGGTGTCAATATGCATAAAAGCCAGCGTATCAATTTCAATCACACATTTTAATCCGTTCTCATGGGTCCAGGGCAGTTTAAAGGTATATTCCTCCTTAATTTATCATTTACCAAAATACATGAAATACCAAGACCATTCCATCATTACAAATTAAAGGACCATTCTTTAATTCCTTGTATCAGTTACCAATTAGTCCATATCCCTCAGTCGCATCCCAACGGGCCTTCAAAGTACCACCAGTCACAACCCACCAAACCACAGGGGCCACGAATCCACACGGGCAGTGACCAGCTCTTGTTATTTTGCAAATGGACAGAAATTACTTAATAAACTCGTGGTTTGCGCAATTCCTCTCCCTTCTCAACTGCTGAAATCCTCCAATTCCTCAGTATCTTTTCTGGTTGGGCATTGTTATTTCCTCTCGACCATCTAACCCCCGCTTTCTTTTCCCCGATGATGCTTCCATCTCTCTCTTCCGGATGTTTTTTGTTCTTCCTTTTTCTAGGTTTCCATTCACTTGGCACTTGTAATTCCTCCTCTTTGCTGCCTTGTTCCTCCATCTCCTGTCCGCTGTTTCTTCTTTTTCTTCTTTCTTTATCTTTCCTTGTGGCATCACCTGCACTATCCGCATCAAGTGCACTTTCTTTCTTCATTTATTTGCTTGTCCCTCATTTCCCTCTTTTTGTCTTTTTAGCCATAGTTTGACTGTCATCCTGTTCAGTTCTAGAAACACTGTCATTTCTCTGAATAACTGCACTTCTGGATCATCCTGGTCCTGGCGTTTGTCCTCTCTGCTTTCCTGGAATTGGTTCTCTTGTGCTACTTTCTTTTCAGCATTATCGACATCATCAATTCTTTTACCTCTGTCTTTCTTCTTTTTTCTTTCTTTTTCGTCTTGGAACCCTGTGATTGGTCCAGTGTTTTCTTCTGTTGGTGTGTCCAATTGGCTGTCTGTTGATTGGTTAGTTGTAACGTCCTGTGATTGGTCTGTGCTTTTTTGCTTGGTCTCTGGCTGCTGCTACTGTTATTGCTTGGTTTGGATTCTTTGTTCTGTTTTTGTTTTGATGCCTGTGGAAAACAATTTCAAATACCAACGTTCAAATTATTAAAAAGTTTGTTCACGAGATATTCAAAAGTTCGGGTAAGATTTGACAACTAGGGTACAACATTAGAATTATGTCTGTTCAGTCTATCATAAAAAAGAATTACAGGTTGAGTACAAGACATTGCAATTGGACTGAACTGGACTAGAGTTGAGTACAACACATGAGAGCATCTATCACTAGCAGAAAACAAGTAAGTAAAAAACAACCATACATATCGGAATAGAGTTGGTGAAAATAAATTACCAAGAGGACACTAGACCATTATTCGGAATTGGCCCTTTCCTGCCCTGGATGGGGCAAATAGGTGTTATGGATGCCGTCATCAATACTTTTGCTATAGCGGAAAACTACTGCCTGCTCCGTCGTTTCATTTTTTTAATCATGGAAGAGGCATTTTTTTCCCCACTAACTAATCTTAGAGCTATATCTGGAGAAACATTACCAAATAAAAGTTCTCTGATTTTCTTTAATTGAAGTTGTGCACTTTGAAATTCTACATGAAACAAACTTATTATGGCCTGACAGCTAACAAATACTCTAACTAAGGCCAAAAAAACAACAAATTTCTTACATGTTTAACTTCTTCAAAGGGTACATCTGACCCGTGGCCCGAAAATCATACGACCTATATAACCAATGCTAAAATTGAGATCCCCGAATTTTTTATTATAAAATATTTACTTCAAGACATATAGATTCGATAGATGATGTGTTCTATGATGTCACATGTTGACTTCAGATGCCCTCTGTTGTTTTCCTTGCAGGCAAAATATACAGTCTTCAATGACTACCACATCATCTGGTCATATTTTCCTTGCATAATCTTTCCTGATCTAATTGGTCACAATATGCAGCTGGTAGCATAGCAAGCATGCTACTAAGAATGTTGTATTATTTTATTTTGACACATTATTACATCCAAAAAGACCTGAAATTTCCCATGCCAAGTATAGGATCATTTGCTTGTCAATTTTTAGACTTTCTCTCTTACACACCAACCTGGGTTCCCAAAACATAAACATATGTCACATTAGATAGCCAAACCACTTTGAAGTAGTTTTAGTTCATAAAAAATATAAAAAAAGATAGCAAATGAATGCAAGTGTTAGTCTTATCAAAATTACAAAAGATAACCACACTAAACGAACTGAAAATTTTTGTATATACGGTAATTGTTGTTGAAATCCCTACAACAATTGCCTAATTAACAGGGTCTGTTAGTGACTCCCTCAATTGCAAGAGGTGTTTGTAATAAGTTGACAAAACTGCCTCACACTGAAAAATGTTCCACACCTTGCCCCCCGTCCACCAACCTTCTGTTAGACACACGCACACTTGTTGTAGACAGTTTCTGAAAAAAAGATTAAAATAACATGGAATACTTTAATTCCTCAAATGGTTGCAGACAAATGATGTCACAAAGAGAATCATAGAGGTTCACATCTGTATCCTTTGAACGAGGGGAAGGTTATTAGTCTTTAAGACCAGCCACACTATCATGTCAATTGTAGTGTCACAAAGAACTTCCATTTCAATTCACTTATTATCCATATCCTGTAGGGAAGAAAGCCCAGTTTTAGAGCAGGAGAAAACCGGAGTACCGGAGAATACCCTGCGAGGCCGAGTATGGACTGGAAACCACACGCACATGAAATCACAGCCCCACCGGAGGGTCGAAACCTGGGACAACAATGGTGCGAATCGGGAAGACCCACTGCACTTAACCTACCACCTGTACCTTTAAAGGTGAATTTTATAATTTTGAACTATCTTTCTCTGTATAGAATGCATAGAACATTAAAATGGATTGAATCAAAAAATTTCATTGATTTGGATGTTGCATTTTGGGGTGTTCTTGAAAAAAATCATACAAATGTTTAGTTCACCAATAACCCAACACCTACAGGTTTAATGCATTGCAATTATTGTCTGGTCTACTCGGAAAATAAATTCATATTTTTTTTTCTGCAATGAATGAATGAATCCATCAACCTATGACTTTGTATTCATATACCCCTCAGCCAAGCCCAGGGAATCCAGGTTCTTGAAGCCAGAAAAACATCCACCAATTTTTTGAGGAAATCCAAAATCAATCCAAAATGGCAATTTTTAAAACTTGGAGGTAATAGTATTAATCAAAACTAATTACTGTAAATCACTCGGGTATAATCCCACTTCCCCACAAGAATCTTTTACTTCAATAGTTTGGGGTGTGCTTAGTATCCGGGGAGGGCTAGAATTGAGAGAAAAATATCAGATACAACTTTTGCCATATCATTTCAAGAGCATTCACCACATACATTTTATTAATACAAGTTCAATTTCAATCACAGTCCTCCTCACGTTATCTATAAACAAGCCCCCCCAATGCATTTGGCCTTACTTGTATGCTCTAAAGAATAGTTCCAAGTTTTTGAAATTTGATTTTTGTTTCATATTTACTGGCATTTGTTTCCTGAATGGCTAAAATATCACACTGGCTTATACCTGAGTGTATGCGAGCTCCTGTATTTTGTTTAAAAATGGGGTGAGCTTATAACCCGAAGGTGGTTATACCCTAGTGGTTACAGTACTTAAACATTTAAATGACATCTTTTGCCTTCTGGATAGAAAAAATAAAAAACATATTTTTAGTAATTTTTTTTACTCATCTTGCCTTTAATGTTGTTGAAAGTCCATTTGGAGTAAATTTTTGAAGTGAAGGTTTGCATCCCTTACTTAAAGGGACATAATTGCATGAAAAAACATTTGACCTAATGACAAGGCCCCTTACTGAAATACACTTCCACGAGTTTGAAAACAATTTTGATGTTTCATTCTGTACCAAGGCTAACGCGTATTTACGCCTTTGTAAAATAATGTCCCCCCGCCAATATTGCGATCACTAAGTGACGACTAAAACTGCAGCACCAGTCCACCCTTAATTTTGGACATCACTAGCTCGCCAAAAAAAAATTGAAAAAAAGAAATGGTACCTTTTTTGGTATATGAACGCAGAATATTAAATTCAGCGGCGAAAATCCCTGAAAATTCACTAAATTTATAAAAAATATATAATTACTCAATTTGGCAACACTATTTTTTGAAAAAATCATGTGACCTACCAACATTTGAAATTTTGGGACCCACACGAGTTCTGAAGGGCGCAACCCGAATTTGACATATTTTCACTAATTGTCCCAAGATGTACACAGGCGGCAACCCCAAAGACTGACCCACGTTACAAACCCCCAGTCTCAAAAAACCTTTCAATGAACCTGGTATCTAATATATTAATACCTTTGTTGTGGTATATTTTGCCCCCACCTATAGCATTACGCTGATATGCGCAATTAATTAGCTCATTTGCATATTTATTGCCCGAACTACGCCAAATCTAATCAGGTCGAGAACTCCTCAGTGCGCTTCCTTCCACAAGTTCACATCATGATACCCTTAACGGACTCCAGAAACTTGTACCAAGCCTGCGGGAAATTTTCATAAATTATGCAAATTAGATACTATTAATATATTTACACCCAAAATCAATAAGATCGAGAACGGCTCATCAAGCCTCGCTTCTTTCCACCAAGTTACATCATACGTAGCCCTGACTGAACTCCAGATATCGTACACAATATATGGCCACAATGTTGACATTTTCTGTGCAATCTTGACCTTTTTTTCCTTGACCTTCTTTTCCCCTACCCCCTGACATACCCAGGGAGGACCCCTGGTGTATTAATTACATGGTTATAGGGGGTGTTTCCCCTCCTACAATATACCCATGTTTGGCTGCTCTAGCTCATCCCGAAAAAAGATATCAATGTTCCAGGTTAACATTTTTTATCACGGACATACTACATACAGCATATTGACCTTTCTTTCCCCTACCCCCTTACAGACCCAGGGAGTACCCTGGGGGTATATTACATGGTTAGTAGGGGGCCTTTCCCCTCCTACATTCCCCAATTTTGGCTCTCACTCATCCAGGAAAAAAAAAAATATGCCACAAATTGTTCTCAGGTTAACATTTTTATCACCCAAAGTTCGCCGGGTTACATTTTTATCACGGACATACTACGGACATACGGACGGAGCCCATTTATAGTCCCCTGCTCCCGAACTTCGTTCGTCGGGACAAAACAGTAAAACAAGGAAGAGTTCCATAGGGGGGAGGTGTCAGGTTGTGGCATTTATGGAACAGAAAGCAAGTGTTCAATCCTGACGAATTTACAAGTGTATCTAGCATGTTTTTTAAAAAAAAAGGCGACACAAAAAAGCATTCAGACCGGGAGTCAGGCATTGTACGTTTAAGCTTGTAGTAAGATATGATCTGGCAAAGTGAAATGGATTAGCTGATTAGCACATATACAATAGCAGTGGTCTGTGAGCTGATTACAACATGCTTTTCAAGTTTTGGTAAATGCTGCAGTAATGTCCATCCTTGTCCTAGAAATTGCCACAAACTGCCACCTCCCCCTTGGAACTCTTCTGTGTTTACCGAATGTAAACTCCAATTGTTTTCAAACTCGTGGAAGTGTTTCAGTAAGGGTCTATGTTTCATTACGTCCATTTTTGTTTTCATACAATTTTATAATGTCCTTTAAAGACTAAAGCAATATCTCCAAAATAGGTTGGCAATACCCTGCCTAGTAAACAAGTCATCTTTGCCAACTATATATAGTGGTAATTACCAACAGAGATCATACCCATTTATATTAATGTATGTCAAAAAAAACTATTGAAATTTATGAAGCTCTTTAGATTATTTTGGAAAGGGCTAAATTTGGACTTGGAGAAGAGAATTTGGAAGAGCAAATTCTAGAATTTGGAAGGTAATTTTGATCTTCATAATGAAGAAAATAAGGGATACGTTCCGTTTTTCTTGATATATTTTTCTTCGTGGGAAATATTCTTTTTCTAATCCTTAAAAACACTAGCATTAAACTTACCACCCTCAAATTTTTTGCTTTTCCTGGGCAATTTGGGTAACCTTCTATTCTATCCAACATTGAGAAACTGCTGGGGGCGTAACTTGGCTGAATCCTTGGCTTCTCGTACACGCTAAAAGAATGAAGTCAACAATAAAGTCAGTAATCGGTGATCATCATTGGATATCACTTCCAAACAGACAAGGGCTGTAAAGACACTATCATGATCCCCGACAGATGAGCAAATATTTCAATTTGCAGTAATACTTAAAACAATCGAAGGTTATATCTGTATAATTCCTCATAAGTTATTTTTTCCAACTGAAGAATTGCCAGAAAAGGAAGAAAATGGCAGTCTTCAAAGATTTATTATTGATCGCCATAGGATTACATGTTGTAGTAAGTGTCCGTTCGCGACAGTAATGGCAAAAAGTAAAATTTCGGCTTCTGTGATGATTAGGTTGTTTGCGTATCAGATTCATTCGCAGGGTATGTAGGGTACCCGTAATTGTATTACAGACATGCAAAAATTGATTTTGAAGATTTTTTCGATTTTATGATTAGCAAATCATGTAGTGCCTTTTAAATCACCATAGAGAGATCCAAGAATCAACTTGTTGGAATGCCTATATTTCTTACTGTTTAAAAGGGACACTGGCACATTTTCAGAAAATGAAATTTATTCAATTTGCTCCCAATTGATCGTCTAGGCCATTGGAAGAATAGAGATATATTGTATACATTAAAAATAACATACAAAAAAGCAGAGTAGGGACAGTTAAAGGTCCCATGGCCCGATCGTTAATACCCTCGTCCCCAGCAGCCCAGATTTTACGGAAGTGGTAAATATTTTGGTATCAGAAGAAAGCTCTATTTTCTCATTTTTTACACCCTGTGACAATCTTAGGGCCCAAAGGAGGTTTTGGTTTGGAAGTAATGAGTTGGAATAATGTACCCAAATTTGGTCGACAATATTAATTTTACGCAGTACCTATGGAGGCTACGAAATCACGTTTTCTGCTCTCAATGAAACGCATTGAAATATCGGCGCGAAACGTTACAGGTGGGGTTTTTGGGTGAAGGCTATCTATCAAGATGAAAAACCTCATATTTTAAATCGGGCCTCCCCCTTTTAATAAAGAAGGCTAAAGACATCACGTATTTGTAGGCTCACTTTTAAGTTGGCCGTGAACTTTAATCACAAATGTGTCTATTGACCTGTTCAGGTTGACAATCGCGGACGAACTCCAACTACTAAAGAAAATTAAAGAATTTCTTTAATTCTGCTGTCATAATTCAGAATTGTTCTTGTTTACTAAGTTATATAATGTTGCTTACAGTACCATATATGAGCTTTAACATTATGTTTACCTTTTGAGTATGAATAGATCTGCTTAGTGAAAATATTAAACAGCACATTTCTCAAAAGCAGTATTACGCAGAATTAAAGAAATTCTTAAATTTCTTTTATGTTGAGTTAGTCGTTGATTCTCAACCCTCGATGGTATCATGACTCGTACTCATGAAAATTCAAAAAACACAAAGGTCACAGATCCGGTCTCAAACAAGGTTGCATTGAAGTCAGGAAATAATTCAGAATTTGTGTTAACGCCATTTCCGCGTGTCTGCTGAATTATTGTCGCCGGCGACATTAAGTATAAATTGTTTCCGTGTACCAGTAAGTGCACGATTTTGGGCTAATAATTTCAGGTGAGGGCTTATGTATATAAAAGCTTTATAAACCATGCAAAAATTATAAATGGTGAAAAATCTAGAGGGGCAATATTTCAAATGTTGCCAGTGTCTCTTGCTCTCTTAAGGGGCACGTACAAAAAGGTGGTTGCTTTTTGAAACACATCCTTGTGGTCTTGGTTTTAATATCTTTGCCCTGCCTTACCTAGAACAATGAAAATCTACAGGAGATAATTTGAATTCATAGTCTTCAATATAGCTCTTTTGACTAGATAATCTGTCAGTTTTTGCAAATCAATTTGAAATACATGCTATTTTTTTCTAACCCTGAGCCCCAACAAAATCGTAATGCCTGGTGATTACATGTCGCGGTGTAGCAAAACTGCCAAAAACGGTTTTATTCATCCATTTTTTTAAATATATGTTAAATATGAAGAATGCGTACTGAATTGATACCAGCGTATCTCTAGGACCATATCCGCCACAAAACTACACCACATTACCACTCAAATTCTAGGTAAGAGAACTATAGAGAGTGCACTTCCACCATGGAGGTATTTTACAAATTTTCACAAATCAAAAACAATTGATCCTAAGGATGTTGACGTCATTCGGTTGATCTATCAAATTGGTTATTATTAAAGAAATCCTCGTTGAGCAAGCGATTTTGGAAGTACAAGTATCATCTCCAATTTTCATTCATTTTTACCATCTTACACGATTGAGTATGCACATCAGTTTCCACACATGCACACAATCCATCACGTAGAAGCTAAATGACTAGGTTAATTGAACACCAGAAGTTTTCATCAATTTTCAACCACTGGGGATCAGTTTGGAGTGCCACACTTGTCTTTAGTAGGAATAACCGTCCAGCACACAGCAAGAAAAACCTGCAAAATAGCTTTACATTGCTGGTGATAGTTTAAACTATACCAAACAAAGGGCCAGTGGCAGCACAGACTTTGTTTTTTCTTGCGGGGAAAATGAGAGCCAAAGTGAATTTGGGGGGAAAAAGTAAATTTGTGATGGGAAACTCCAAAATGCTGTAGATTTTTAACCATATTTTTGGCCCAAAAATTAGGTTCTTGCCCAAATGTTGTGATTTGGGGTCTTAAATAGCTGTTTTTTTGCCCCAAATTGAGCCAACATAACACCTGACATGAGGACCAACGCAGACAATGGTGCCAGTAACAAAAAGAACAGGTTTAAATTGAATTTGTTAAACCATGCTGGTCCTACCCTTGTAGCCACTGGTCCTGTTTAGCTTATCCTTTGTTGCCCTTATTAGGGGGGGCTTGTAGTCCTTACCCCGTACTTCTCATTCTCAGACACACACTTGGTCTGTTCTTTGTAGGCATCAACTGTGGAATACAGAAGGAGTCAAACATATTACCCTTAAGGGGGGTGTTAATCAGGAAGTCAAAGGAACTGTTTTTTGCCGGATCTTCTTAATTATTGTTCCAACATATATAAAAGGATACACATTGAGAATGAAATGACTCAACTAATCCAAATATGATAATTTTTTTCCCCAAAATGCGTATTTTTTGAGAAAATCAAACATTGTGATTTTCAATCATGTTTTTGGTTCCCATAAAAAAAATATAGAAATGTTATAATAAATGTGCCTTGTTCGTTTTTGTATTCCAGATCATAGTTCTAGGGGCAGTATTTCCCCGTTTTTCAAATTCTGCACTATTTATCAAATTATCTGCCAAAAAGGCCAAAATATGTGTTTCAATTTGCGAACAACACCAAGATGGTCAAAGGTGACATAAATCACGATTTTAACCAAAAATGAAAAAACTAAAAAATACTGACCCTAGATTTTTGATATGCTCTCTACGCTGACTTATTTCATTTCTACCTGGTGCTGATTATGGATTTCGAGTAAACTGGAGGGCGAACCAAAAATCACGAATGATGCAGAAAGTCGCAACACAGAGAAAATCCCCATGTGGGACAAATATTATCCCCTTTAGTTCAAATATAGCCTATTCACGAAAACACAAGCGTTTCATCCTAAGTCTTCACACTGACTTCTGCCAGGTTCAAATTACCTTCATCGGATACTTATGATCAAATTCACAATTATGGAGGCCCGCAAATCAGTGAAACTAAAATCCCATTCTGTTTGCCAAAGCATCTCAGTGGGGCAAACATTTTACAATGCATACAACGTTACCATGGTATGCGTCATCAAATCGATGCATCAAGGCGTTTCTGATTGCCCTCATTAATTCGCGCGCGACGAATAGCACAGACGTGTAGTGTCCGTAATAAGGAAAATTAACGCCCCTTTTGCAGTTCCCGCCCTGTGATTGTTTTGGTCCAAAAATGCGTAACCATAGTCGAAACGTAAAATGAACAAAATATGAGGAAAAAATAAACTATATATAGATTCTGTAAAATATCTGGAAAGAAAACATGTTATAGCATTTAAAACATGAAAAAAATAAGAAACTGACACATTTATCTACGTTCCTGACCTCTGAACACCCCCCTGAACATTACTCAGAATGACAAGACAACAAACTATTCATGATTTCGAAGGACATGTGCAAGGCATACGCAGGATTATTTTGGGGGGTGCGGGACTTAAGACAAAAGTGGACCTTTTTTGAATAAAGTGGACCTTTAGTGGTAAAAATGGAGCTAACCCCCCTTAAAAATGGCCATTTTTTGGACTTTTTGACATGTCATCGCCAAAAAGTGGACTTTCTTGTCAATATTTCTCAAATTTTGGATCTTTTTATCAAAAAGTGGACCTTTGACCTTTTGTGGACTTGTGGGAGGTCTAACCACATCCGACACCCCCCCCCCCCATCAGCAATAGGTGTTAGATTTGGCGGCTATAAGACCAACCCTATATCTGCGAACATGGCGAAGATTTAGCCCAGATTCGCTTCAATGGTGCCACTGTTCTAGCTCAGTGAAGCTGAACCATGCTAGCAGACATAGGCAATTTGGCTGACCTTCCCTTGATTTCTAGACTGTTTTTCAATAAAACTCTAACCCGATATCGTCTGGTCTGCCCACAAAATGTGCTGACAGGAAGACACTAATGCCAAACTTTACTTGCTAAAATCATGGTGTGCGAGCCGCCAGATATTGCCTAGCACAGGTCCAGATTAAAGGGCTAATAAGAACACAACTGGCAATGACAGCCTATTGCAGATGGGGCTATTCTGCACCAAAACCTCAATGTGACCTTTAAGATTTCTTTCCATGTCTCTGATGGCCAATTATATCATATGACCCTAGGATAACAATCAAATTAGTTGCAATTGCCCAGGGGGTTAATTGGTGAATTCTCTTGAGATTACTCACACAAAGCCTACACAGTCCCTACAAAGATAGCACCTCACAGTTCTGCAATTGTGTAATGTTAAGGCTTCTCAACCCTGGCCTTATTCACAGATGACCACAGCCATTGACCACCCAGTAAAAAAAAAAAAGAACACCATGGTTGTAACTGCCTTCCCCACCAACTACAGCGGTCAGTTAAGACGTAATTTCTGATCCTAAAATTAAAAAAAAAAAGTTGGGTAAATTGAAAGCAGTGTTTAAAAATTCTCAAGACTGGGCAAAAAAAAGAAAGGAATGGGGAACAAGGATGCCGACCGCTACCCGATACAAATGTTCAATTTTCTCGTTAGGTCCATAGGCTTCAGACCCAATACCATATTCAAAACACAAAACAAAGTAAACGACCCTCTGATGCAAAACACATCCATAGAACCCCTTGTTTTCCAGAGATATTTGAGATTTAGTTTCATTTGCAACCCATTCTCTATGTGGAGTTGATAATGTTAGTCTCTCGCACAGCTATAAGTTAGATAATATCTTTCACGGTCTGCTAACACAGACTCACACAGTGGAAAAAGACTTTCCGGGCTCCATACCCACCAACCTGAAGATTGAGAAAGATTCTTTGCTGACTTTAAGGTAGAAAAGTGCATTTGGATCGCAGGTGAGAGAGTGCAGCCATACGACATATAATCCAGAGCCTAACAATTATAATAAACATGAATGACAAAAAAAAAACACTGATTCATATGTATTGGGAGACTTGGGTTCTCACTTCATTCTTCAATATTGTTTGGTTTGCAATGGACCTCTTTTCGCCAATGGTACCATTGTGACCAATGTGGTTTTGTGCGTTATATTCCTAGTAACTACAAGGTTAATCCCCCCATACACACACACACTTTTCAGCACAATAACGATCTTAGACCTAATGTAAATACACTTCAGCACAATAAAGGATCTTAGGCCTTAAAAAAATATATTTGCCGTAACAGAGGAAAAATATGAAGGTCTGTTGGTCGATTTTTTTTTTAGTCTTCACAACATGTTAATCAGGGTTCCCAGTTTCTTCCACTGTGTAAAAACAAGTTTTTTTCCATGTTTTTTTTTTTACTCCTTGGCAAAACAGGTCACATATCTACTGGCTGACTCCAATACAGCAAGCGGCAATGTAGTGATGCGATTCTGAATCTGACTTACTTTCTTTGGAAGTTCTTCCTCAAATTTGTGCCTATCCTTGTTTTTTCCGCCTATTTTTCTCGGGCTCCATCAGAAACTGTCTACTCTCACACTTGCCTCTGGTACACCTGCAATGAACTGGCCCATATACTCCTTCATCTGCTCACCGTTGCTTTTGTCATCTTCAATCTTTCTCCTATTTTTGTAACGCACATTTGAACTCTACACCTTAATTTGGCTCATACAGTGCTTCTTTCTTACGTGTCATCCTGCAGTTTTTTTCTTTGTCCTTAGTCATCTCTCTCTCCTCAGATTTTCAATATCCCCCATACATGTACATTCCTTCCACTATACCTTCCATCTCTGTCCTTGCTTCCTGTTCCTTACACTCATGCTTGCCTTTGTGTCTCCATTCTATCTCGGACTCGCAACCCTCACCTTGTACTTTCCCTCTCCCCTCCCTAATATCTTTTCCTTATACAATCCCATACCAGCAGGATTTATAGGCATCTAATTACCAAAGGATGCTAGGCGCAGTGAAAAAAAGAAAGGAATGAGGAAGAAAACCACACAGCTAGGAATCCAGACAAATACTTGGTTCTTGAAAGTTTCTTGAAAGAACTAAGACTGACAGCTTGTCTGATTTACAATTGCAGGCATTCCATAGAAATGGACATATAGAGAATCCGGACACCAATCTGTGTTGTGGGACTGTGGACAAGTAGGTTGCCACCCCGCAGCATAGAACGTAATGCATATGAGGAGATTGACGAATCTGAAGAGAAAAAGAAAAAAACCATGTTGTGAGGTATGCGTAAGTTTTACGTTTTGCGACCATAGTACGGAATTTAATTGGTAGAGGCGAAGGTTGCCTAATTACTGCTTGTGTACTGCTGCTTCTTGGTCACGCAGGTGATATCTGCCTTAATCTCTTCCTGTGTTTTCTTCAACATCTTCTCATGATCTTATTTTAATCAAACTTTTCTTTCCTTCAAGTTTTGTCATCTTCATACAGGTGCCTTGTTCTGTAATGCCTTCATCTATTCGTATTAGCAAACTGCCTTTCACCAGAGATTGTTGGTGGCTGAGTAATACTGATCTTGCTTTGCTGCAGCAACGTCTCTGTTGGTTCCCAAAAATTCCCCAAGTAGTTGGTCTGCCAAATGCTTGTTAAACTTTCCAAGGATTGCTCAAGCCACTTCTGCTCAGATTTAATGCACTCTTGTTTCCTCCCTCCTGTGCGTTCACTTTTCTAGGAAATCATCACTGCCATTGTCATTGCCAAAACAGTCGACCTTTGCTCTACCATCAAACAGAGGCTCAGCATCCTGAATCCAGGTGTTTATTGGCTGTTGTGCATGGTGGAACTTAGCATTCATCTGCAGTATATTAGAATCTGTTCCTGCAGTCCAAGGTGCAGAGATGAAATGGTCGATGATTCCCACGCACTGGAATGCCTCCTCACAATGCCTGCCTTGCAGCATGTACAAACCTGCTTTTGAATGGGTTGTCTGACTTTCTTTTATACTTCAGTTAGGAAAGTTACGATATGTAGTGCATATGCATAGGTGGCATTCCTGAATAGAACATTAAACTTGTTCCCAATCCACTTGAGATAAATGTGTCTTTATCCTTAGATGCAAACCCTTTGCCCTTCAAATAGGTGCAAAGATCATCCCCCCAGGTTAACTGATTGGTCATACAAAAGTTTACTGATTTTCTGCAGTAGAGTTGCTGGCATACTTTCCCCCCTGTGTGGGTATGGCATCTGTGGGTATTTGACGGTCGGAATCCCACACTGTAAACTAGCCAACACTTTGTCGCATTCATGGTGAAAGGTATCCATTGGATGCATTGAGCATCTGAATTTATTAAGTGATTCACCTTTCTAGGATGGTATGTACTGCAGTATTTGTGATGTGGCGGTCAGTCATGGTATTTGTTATGTTAGCAATAACATTTCCTGACGTATCAAGATCACCAATAGCTTCATTGATGGTAGCTACATCCTCTGCGGTCCCAGAGGGCTGGCTTCTCATCGCAACAAGGAATGTCTCCGCCTCTGTTGCTACTTCAACTTCAGTTATGTGACATCCTTTTCGGTCCCTTGTTCCATCATACTTCATGTCAGGTTTGTTGCCTGTCCTACAGCACTTTGAACCTCTCTAATGGCAAGGGCCTTCATCTCTGACCCTATTCTTCCTTGAGTTGCTCTTGAAGGCAAGTCTCCTTCCAACTGTGGTGCAGTCACTACTTCAATCACAAGTTTGATTGCCTGGCTAACATTGTGTTCCCCAATATCTAGATTTTGCAAATACAATTTAGGATTATTCGTTTACCGTCGACTTTGGTTGGGATAGTATCTGTGCTTTCCTTTATCTGATCCTCCAATTCCAGGACTCTTGCTTCCACAGCCGCATTGTCATCCTTCAGCTTCTTCACTTCTGTCAATGTTGTCTTCAATGTGTCCACTGTTATTGCATGAACTTCCTTTAAAATTCCAATTCTAGGTCGTTGTATGACTATCTGTGGCCTCTTTTTCCTTCGTCCTCTTGTGCCTCTTTTCCATTTTGAATGGATTGTTATTCTTCCTGGTGATTAACTGTCTAATGCGACAAGGTGCAGTGTTACTCATTTACAATTGCAGTTGATGGTTTGTATCCTTCAGGACCCTGTTCCTTCTTCCAGGACTTGTAGTCTTTCTTCCAATTTTGACCTTTTCTCAGGTGCTTTTGGTAGATCTACATCTTTACTGGTCGAAACATTCCTTCATGAAAACTCTAACATCAGCTCCCGATGTCCATCACTTTTAGGTACCTTGCGGATTTTACCCAGCTCATTCTTGAGACTTTGAAGTGTGCTGCAGAGGGTACTTTGGGCAAGATTTGGTTCATTATAGATCTTTCTGACAGCCATTAAAATGTCATTGAATAAATAGTACTATGTGCATTTAGTTCCATGAAAAGTCCATTTGTTATTGATGATTTATTTAAAGATAGAAGTTGACTAATGGGGTCATCAGAAGTTATTCCAGCACTCTGACAGTACTTACCTCACAGCTGTTTGACCCATACAAACTGTCTCTTTTATTTTTAGAACAATTTTAAGTAGTGGCGACACAATTTTGACAACTGGTATAAGTAGGGACATGCAAGAGCTATCATCTCTGCAAAAATCAGACAAATCCATTGCGGGAATCTTGCCATATAGGCCTACAAAGGTTATGATTTGTATGTTATAGCGCCCTCTATATGCCCAATTCTCCATAGAAAGACGTGGAAAACTAGATTTTTAAGAAAAATTGTATTTGCCCGCAATGAAATTTCGTAAAATTTACACAGAATGTAGTTAGTTGACTAAATATTCCAAATCAGTTGTCAAAAGGGTGTCGCCGACGATAATTTTTGTTTTGTTCTAGTTTTGTCATAATAAATGAGACTTTCAAACAGCTGTGACCTAGGCTATACTGGTACTATAACACTAAATATATTAACACATGAACAGCACTTACTGTCAAAAGGTGTAAAATAATCATATTCATCGTCATTTAACAATCACAGATATCTTTGTACCATGCCGCACCAGTTGATCTTATGTTTTTACTAGAACAACCCACCATTATAATACAAGATTGCACAAAAAGTTGATCGAGAAACTCTATCCAGTATCTGTCAAATGCGCTGCGCCAGTTGACAGATAGAGACCGACCTTATTGTAAATTTGGACGGGCCTGCGTTGCAGAAAAGTTTGCCGATGGACTTTGATATATAAATTAAGTTTCTCGCCAGTCGACTGCACTTGAAAAGACTTAAATGAATTTTAGTTAAGCTTCCAGATCGGATTAACACTTTTCACTGAGGATGCTCATGTGCTTAAGCAAGGATTAACCGGTCATGTTTTGGTTTAACTTTCCGCCCATTTCTGGTAGTGTTCGATCAAGTACCATTTACAAAGCCGGTATTTCTGAACGGGAACAATGAAACAACTTATGTGCTCTTCAAAATTAATTTTAGAAAGTACTTAGTTTTCTAAACGTCTCCAGCGACAGTAGTAAACCTACAGTAGCAATTCTGGGAATAGTAACTATGTCGAATTGTTGGTGTAACATGCCGAAAATGCAATGAAATACTTACTGACGCACGTTATGTCTCACGTTGATAAATGGTCGCTACTGCTTTCGTTTACAATCCGGGATTACGCTGTCAAAATTTGCATTTGAAATTGAATGTTGCGCATAGTGCAAATCGTATTGTTGCACTGCGTAGAGTTAAAATTAGCATCGAGGCACATTGGCACAGCGAAGTGGTGATACCCGATACGCCGCCATTGGAAATACTTTTTTTTTTCAAAACAGAAATTTGAACAATTAGAGTACACATCTTTCTAAATTCTTTTAAGTCTTAACGTAACACTCGATTACTAAAAATCTGTTACTGATAAAATTCACTGTGTCTCGTGTACAGAATGATTTACAATTCTGAGCTAGAGAATCTGCAATGCTAAACCTGTGATGTCATTGTCTTAGGCACAGTGAGGTTGCTTGGTGACCATTTCATATGCTGTCCCTGCTTGTAGCTCTGCAATATTTGCAATCATGTAAGCTCCAAACAGAGCGTGATGAACAAACGTGAAAATTGCCAACAGGGATCGGCGGCCTGTCATCACAGTCGATATGCCATAGACACTGACCTCTATACAGGTCAGTGGTCAAAGAGCGTCTGTTTCCCGACACCCTCGAGAGTGTGTAAACAAACATGGCCGCTGCTGCGATAGGAGCCCGGATAGGAGCCGAAGAAAATTGCTGATTTTTCCTTCAAAAGTGAGTAATCGCATTGATAGTACGGACTGATAAAAGTGCCATAGTTAACATTAATCCCTGTGATATTGCTCAATTGGGCACATGTGTTATTAAATGTCTGCATGCATAGTTGCCTCTTGATATGTGCATTTCTTGTTCCCACTGAAAGGGGATATTACCCGCAACCCTTTGTTGTAAACCCTGGGGATACAACCCTAGGGTTCATCGAGAAACTCAATCTGTAGATTGCATAAATGCTTTGTGTGCTATCTACAGATTGAGACTGTAAGCGTCACAAAACGGGCGGCCGCGTTCAACTTTTATGAGACACTTTTTTGTTTGGATTTTCAGAAAATGGTTGGTATTTTTACCATAACTTTACCTAGGCTAGGTTCTTGAGTGTATGATGCTTGTTCTGAATCTTCTTTTGTAGTCGATCCCGTTGTGTACAATTTACAAATTTGAACGTCCTCCATCATGGTTTGTTTTGACATGAGAAAATGTGATGTGACAGATGCTTTTCAGACCACAATACAGTCTGATGGGCTGAACTATGTGGCGCACGGGAAATAATACGACAAGGTAAACATACAATGTCGGCGTCATTTCATAAGCATGTATACATAGATCGTTTGGCAATTGAATACGGCATAAAGTAGATTATTTAGCAGTAGAACCAAGTATCCAGACCAAATTATATTCTCTTGAAAGGTGCAACAACATATTTCAAATGTTACGAGGCTGTCCTCAACCCTTTTGGCACAAATGGAATCGTCCCAACTGTAAGTCGAAGAAAGAAAATGTGAAGGGTCTTAGCAATTGGCGACACCAAAGGGCACCGCTATTGGACGATTGCGTCAACCTTATTTGTTCTGCCATCCCATGCCATTCCTCCATAATGCTATGCCATCTCATACGTCATCGGACATAGCATGCTGGTTGCTGTGTGCCCACTGCGTTATGGGGCCGTTGTTATGTTCATTTGTTGTCGAGGCTCTAGCAATATTCTCAACCGCGGAAGCTCTCAACTGATGAACGAACGTGAAAATTTGTTATGGGGATCAGCAGCCTGTCACAACACAGATCAACAATGTTTTTAAATTTAGATCTCAAATATCTGAAATTAACCAAATCAGCTTTGATAACAGTACTGATGAATGAAATGCGAGGACCTCACACGCTTATGAAGAAAGTGTGCCTTTCTATGGGATTATTGGCACGGCAAACAGAATGACAGAGAGCAAATCTGATAGCAAAAGAGAAATATACATACATGTAGAAACAATGCCATTATGAGATTGAACTGTCACTCGCACATGTCGCAGTGTTGTTATATCATGCGGTGCAGCCGCATGATATATTGCCTTCTCTCGATTTCTTTCTTCTTTGTACCTTGCTTCAAAATGCTACTAGTGTCAGACGCTTGGTCAGATAGCATCAAGAATTGGCCACAAGAACCCCCGACCCAAGGTTCATATATGGTGTTCACAGTTTGACCATAGGGGTCACGTAGGGTCAATAGCGGTCATTGTCGTGCTAACACCCTTTTCCCTACTTCTTCCACAGTTCGCATGTGCTATCGATGCCATTCGGTCACAGTGATTGCCAGATGCCTGGCCATATGGCTTGTCCACAGATTTTGAATCCAAAGTCATTTAGGGGTCAAAAAGGGGCAGTCTCTCTAACCCCTCTTAATATTTCAAAATGCTACTAGTGTTATACAGTTGGCTTGATCGGAACCAGACTTTGTCAGAATAACCCCTGCCCCAAGTGCCACACAGGGTGTTGACAGATTGGGGTCAAAGGTCATGCAGCGATCATTACAGGTAAGTCGCGATTACCCTCCTTTGTTGCTGCTTCTCTCATTCTTGCCTCTTGCCACAAATCAAATGCTATAATCACTAGACTTCCTCAGAAGAACCGCTGACCCAAGTCCCTATGAGGTTTCACAGATTGGGGTCAAAGGTCACGCAGAGGTCATTACCGGTTATTGTCGCTCTAACCTCCTTTTTGCTGTTTATGCCACAAATCAACTGCTATAATCACCAGTCTTCGTCAGAAGAACCGCTGACGCAATCCCCATATGGGGTGTTTACAGATTGGGGTCAAAGGTCACGCAGGGGTCATTACAGGTCATTTCACTCTTACCCTCCTTTTTATTTGGTTCTGCCCTATAACAAATCAATTGCTATTATCACTAGACTTGGTCAGAAGAACCGCTGACCCAAGGCCCATATGGGGTGTACATATATTTGGGTCAAAGGTCACGCAGGGGTCATTAAAGGTCAGTCGCTCTTACCCTCCTCTTTGCTGTTTCTGCCACAAATCAATTGATACAATCATATGACTTGGTCAGAAGAACCGTTGATCCAAGGCCCATATCGGATGTTCACAGACTGCGGTTTAAGGTCAAGCAGGGGTCACTACAGGTCATGCCGCGCTAACCCTCCTTTTTGCTGTTTATGCCACAAATCAATTGCAATAATCACCAGTCTTGGTCAGAAGAACCGCTGACGCAAGCCCTCATAGGGGGTGCTTACAGATTGGGGTCAAAGGTCATGCAGGGATCATTACAGATCATGTCGCTCTTACCCTCCTTTTGTTGTTTCTGCCACAAATCAATTGCTATAATCACTAGACTTAGATTGGGGTCAAAGGTCATGTGGGCCAATTAAAGGGGCATTCTTTGAAAATCTATAAATTCCTTTTTAGCGCCACAAAGCACTTGCTATAATCACTAGAGTTGGCCAGAAGAAACACTACCCTAAGGCCCGTATGTGGTGTATACAGCCTGGGGTCAAAGTTCGTCAGTGGTCAGCAAATTGCCACCGCATGATATACTCGTGCTTTCTAAAGCACAATCGATGCCTAGTTTTATCTGTGTTTATCACATACCAAAAATGTGCCAATTTTCACCGGAATCAACCAAGATATTAAACGAATTAATGTCCATGCAGCCAATATGTAAGTTGTAGAACTGTAATAGTAACAAGAGCGAGCATTATTTTGTGTTTAGCCGGCAAATTCAGTCATAGATAATTTTCAGTACTGTCATGCAAATGATGTTTTGATTGCGTCAATACACTCTTGTTCGAATATCTAACCGTAAATGCAACTGCATTTACGGTTAGAAGCCTTAAGGTACCAGAAATGGGCGGAAAGTTAAAACCAAAACATGACCAGTTAATCCTTGCTTAAGCATCCTCAGTGAAAATATTAATCCGATCTGGAAGCTTAAGTCTTTGCAAGTGCAATCAACTGGCGAGAAACTAATTTACATATCAAAGTACATCGTCAAATTTTTCTGCAACGCAGGGCCACCCGAATTTACACTCTCTGGGTCTCTATCCGTCAACTGGCGCAGTTGACGGATTGAGTTTTTCGATAAAATACACTCGGCCGCAAGACTTCTAACCGTAAATGAAATGGTTCCATTTTACGGTTAGCTTGTTCACGTAGCGTTTCACGTCGTCCGTACCTACCTTCTATCTACAACGCTACGTATGGGAGTGTATTGAAAAAGCCGTGGTGGTTGCGCAGCGGATCCGATACGCGATGCGGAATAAGCAAGATTCAAGAATCAGTACAAATAAAACCAGCACTTTTGAAAATCTGTACCTTTGATGTATTCCTACATTATATTTAATATTTACCACGGTGTTTCCTTTTACTAAATTTTCCATTCATGGTTAAAATCTGATAATTGAACCGTGATTTCTTAACTGTTAAAATACCAATTTAAACATAGGCAGTCGCCCCTGGCGTGTTCGCCGGTTTATTTTCCTTTGAAATTTAGCACGCGCACGCTTATTTCGCTGATACCAAAAAATTACGAACATACCTGGCAGTGGGAGACGACTATGTTTAAGCTATACTTTGTTCAATTTTCGGTCATTTTTGCTTTTTAGGGTCAACATTTCCGGGATGTAAGCATGAGCCCCTTGTGACACCTTTTGTATTTTAAAATCGAGCTAGTAGGGGATGGCTAAGACATCAAGTTTTCATATATGCAAGGATGCGTGTCATAGAGGACTGTAATTATACCAAAATTATTGACTTGTGTGCACAGTGATCCGTTTTTTTTGCCTGGTCGCTAATGACCCGGCTTAAAACCACTGTTCAAACTCAAAACTGAAAGGGAGCCTATTTGTACTGAAAGTGTTTTTATTTCCTGTGTGGTATAATGATGCAACATCCTGAAAATTTGCTGTATAAGATGAGAGTATTAAATGAATTTTCAAGGGACAAAAATGACAAATTTAACGGCTAATGTTTCAAGAAATGTAAAATATACTTCTAGACTCAATCGGGAGACTGTTGTTTTGTCACACTTTTCCAGATGGAGATACTGCATAACAACCATAGCACAGTGGTCATTCAAAATATGCAGACACTGGGTGAAGGTCCTGTGTTTTCAGATATGTCTGTAGCTGTATGTCAACACTTGTGCCCATATTGGAAAACATGGTAGGCTTGCTCCAAGCTCCAAGTCCATTACTAATGGAGTATCATCTCTGCCTTAACATTTATGGGTGGTTTTAATTTACAGTACAAAGGGCTAGCGCAGTCTGGAAGGCAATCCTTACAGATCCTGGTATGCGATGGTCAAGGTACTTAGTCACATATCAGGCTCAGCATTGAAAAGCATATTAACCGCTAGCAGCAGAGTATTTGTGCATTATATATGAGCAATAGTATTTGAAGTCTAAATTGACCAAAGAATTTAACTGATTTGGAGTCCCTACCCCCTTTGTTTTGTTTGAAATATATTTTTTACTTTGATTTGCGCTGTTATTTGAGCTATTTTATATTGTTTGGTTCTAATATTTTGAAGAAAACCCATTTTAATTCTGGG
>JAMKCH010031534.1:0-16874 GCA_023653785.1 Ophioderma brevispina | reverse complement strand
CGCAATAGCACATTTGAAAGCTAGCATTCTCTTTTGTACTATAGTCGTGCATAATTTACTCTATAACAATCACGAAGGCGATGTCGGAATACCATTATCTTTTAAGATGGATTGAAATAAACAAGGAATCGATCATGGTCAAGACATATCTGAATTTTACAAATCCAAGGAAGGGATCCCAACTGAATACTAAGTCTGACATTCTATCTTTTAGTCTGGAAAACAGCTTCTTGTACGATATTTAATAACCTGTATTCTAAAAGTCTTTCATATCGCGACGATGATCCTATTGGGGAAATGTGCTTAGAAATAAGTGGCAAACATGTCGCTATTGTATATCAGAAATAAGCAGTGTCATGTTTGGCAGTTTGTGACATAAACTCTCATATATCACACAACGTAATAATTCATATTTGTTTTCAATTTTGGTGGTTGAGAAATCGTGGGTGTTATTTTGATTTGCAAAAACCCGTGGGCTTTGGAGTTTAGGAGAAAATACTTTGCACTAAAGTCAGACACGATGAGTGGCAAAGTTACCATTTGAAAACCATAATTGGTTCTGAGATAAGTTGGTGATCAATAGCCTCAACAAACCACTGGGACCACATATGTGAAGCATATTTGTATATGAATATACGATTTCGTACAAATTGCCAACTCTGGTGAGAATCGTGTACAATTTTAGAATTTAACAATTTTACGAGTCATATAAAGATTCACCGACGCAGGGTCAATGATTGTATTTCAATAAATCACATATTTGACACGATTAATTTCAAACCTGTGATATTTTTGTGGATAATTATTCACTGAACAAGTTCCCGAGCTAAAGTGTTAAATATTGTAGAACCTGACATTTAATAACATGTCGCTGTCCGTTGATCATGAGATAAAACTGAATCTTTTATATCATGGATTAAGTTATGATTACAATGGGCAAATTAATGACGTCTTATGTTTAATGGAGCGATTGTTTATTACTACAAGATGGTACTTTTGGTTATGTGTTGTATAGAAGAGAGTAAGGAATGAGGTCAAGATTCATGCCGCGCTGAACACACTTCAGTCGAAGGCAAGCTATTATAATACGTTGCTGATAGGCGGATCAACAGCGCCGATAGCTTCATTGAGAATATAATGAGTGATAAAGGGATTATCTAATTGGAACTGCTTTATTGCAAGCTTCCAAATTAATGCTCTTAAAGGCCGACTCAGATATTCCCGAGGAGGGCCCGCCCTCATTTCAAACAAAATTGTGTTTTTTGAATACATAATCCTTGTCCATATACTAACAACTGTGTAAAATAGCAAGCTCAAACGAAGTCCTTCATATAGAAATCGCATTTGTATAATTTCCGGATCCGGAAATTTAGTTATACACAAGTATCCTATGACACTGTTATACTACACTAAATGTTTACTGCATGCAAACGAAAAATACGATACACCTCAAACCTTTGGAATTAGGCATTGTAGGGCTATCTTTATTTTAAGTTGATATTTTCAATATAATACACAAAAATTTATATTTCAAAAATCTCTGAGTCAGACTTTAAATATTTTGGCTAGCACCATAATGCAAACGTGACACTAAAACTGCAAAACGTCATCGTATATGATGCAGCATCGCAACTGCAATAGGTAGAGATAAATTGATTTAATTGAGATTGACATTTGTCTTTAATGTTATTACCTTTAAAAAAAAAAAAAATATTTTTCACAAAAGGGTCCTACATTTCTTCCTGTTGCCAGGGATTCAATTAATCGGTATTCAAAAATGCAAATACTGAAAAATATCAACGCTCAAAGCGGCAATGGCACTTTTCAGAAAATATATGAAAAATTTCAATTTGCTCTCAAATGATAGTCTAGGCCATTGGAAGAACAGAGAGATATTTTACACATTAAAATACATACCCCAAAACAGATAGGGACATTGATATGGGATAAAGGCATCCAGGTAATTGTAGGCCAACTTTAAATGTCCAGAACTTCTATCACCAATGTGTATATTACATGAAATATTTTGACTCGTACGCACTGCATATTAAAACCCACAAAGTTAGAGACCGGTCAAACGTGTGCATAGGGTGGAAACTGCATACGGAGTGATTGTTCTTGTGTTAAAAGCCATTTTCGTCGTTTCTGTTGCTGAATTTCGCGTCGCCTTCGACGCTAAATTATAAAATCGTTCTGTTTACCCATACGGAAGATGATTGGTCTTAATCATTTCGGGTGGGGCTTTTGTATATAAAAGCTTACAACCATGCAAAAAATCGATTTTGAAAAATCTTGAGGGCGCCCTATTTTTCAAATGTGCCAGGTGTCTCTTAAGGCAAAGATGGACGGATCCATTCAGACAAGACTGGACAAGAACAATATACACCAAACAATGTCGAAAATTAATATGTAAATGAACCTAGTGGACATCGTTGAGTTGATTTTTTTGGTGGAAAGATAAAATATATTTTAAATAAAAAATACTGAGGCGAATACCTTCTTAAAGTACTTTTAGTCATTTCTGATTCCAACAATCCTAAGTTAAATAAGAAATTTCACGCATTGCCTACTTTATCATCACACTGGTGTTAAATTTATTTCTTAAATTAAAATTGTTTCCTAATACTCTCTTATTTCTCATTAAAATGTCCCTCGGACATAAACTATTTGAAAATAATTTTACGCACAGACACTGCTGTCTTAACTAAAGTAAACGAATAGCAAGGGATGTATCATGCTTTGAATACTTCACTAATATTGTCATTTATCTTTAGTAGATAGCAGGCAAACACAACACACAACAAACACACACACACACAGGCATAAACCTTACAAGAGCTACAGGTGGGGAGTTTCACTGAAAAAGCTCTTAAAAAAGACACTTTTTTAGAAAGTTCAGGAAAAATACACTTTTCAAACATTAAGGAAGATTTCAAAACCTATATAGTTTGGAGAATGTTCTCTTAAAAAGACACTTTTTGACATTTTAAAGATTTTTTCAATTTTTTCAGTTTTGTTCATTTTAGAGTTTTTCTCACTTTTTATTAGCCAAGAGGAGTGCGCCGCAGGGGCCTTATATAGTCCTAAACTAGAAAAATCCTCTTTTCTACTCTTTTACGGAATAAACCTTCATATATACATTACGTTTATTAGTATAGGACAATTCGTAACAATAGTAACTCTTAGTAAAAAATACTCCCACAATGAAGAAAAAATACACCCACAATGTAAAAATACTCCACAATGTCTCTTTATAATTAGATTTGGCTTCCATCTTTAATTTTTAAAAAAAAAAACCCACACATACACACACACAGACACACACAAGAGACGTTTTTACACAAAAAACGGCACTCACGTATGATCCTTGAAAGAACACACACACACACACCACACCACACACACACGCCACAGACAAGTTAACGCAGGTATACTTGTTTGACTTTTCTTTGTTGACCGTCATACAGCACATCAAAGTTAAACACAGATCTAGAAACAAAGAGATAGCCAAAAGTGGGAAGAGGCAAAAATCATTCTACTTCACAAAAGAGGAAGAACTATAGTCCAATCAGCTCTGTCACCATCCGTGTATAGAAGAAGACGACGGAAATACCCTGGACAAGCATCACCCAGAGAACAAGCAAGTTTAGAGACGGCTCTCCACCACAGACCATCTACACGGCTAGAATCAACTAATTGAAAGTCAAATGAATATCATCTTGGAATATTATATTATTTGAATTCGTCGTACTATCAGAAGACATTTGATAGCACATAAAACATGAAGATGTGTTTGAAGCACTGAGAAAGACTGAGGAGGAATGTAGCCATATTAATGGCAGAATACTGACGCCGCGCCAAAAGAGTCTCCAACGATTTGAAATAGAGGGGTAAGGCAGGGAGATACATGATCTCCAACGAATATTCACAGCAGCAGTAGAAGAAAGCTTCAAGAAATCAACATACAAGAAAAGGAAATCAACTTTGATGATGAGATGTTAACAGACCTAGGATTGTCGATGATGTCGTTGACAACTACCTCTATAAAGGATCTTGAAATTCAGCTGAATAGCGTTGAATAGAGAAAGTTAACAGGTTGGAGTAAAGATGCATAAAGGTTAAACAAAGTTCATGACCAATCTTGAGAACAAAGGACCACGATTACTGTAGAGGATCAATCCAATCGAGAAAGTGGAAAGCGATAAATACATGGGACAACTACTGAAAATTGGCCACAGTAAGCGGAGGAGGTCCTCATAAAGGACAGGTTGGGAGATACTTTGGAATGTACAAAAAGTGTTGACTGATAAGACATAAACTATGTCCCTAAAGAGGAGAGTATATGATCAGTGTGTGCTGACAACCATGGTTTAAGGAGCTGAGACATGGTCAACAACTATGGAAATGGAAGAAATGGAACATAGATTGATTACATCCCAAAGAGGAATGGAAATGAAAATGCTTCATCTCACGTTAAGAGAAAGAGTTCGCTATACACACAAATTTAGGGAAATAACACAAGTGAAAGACTTTATCCAGAATTCGAAGATAAAAGAATCAAAGTGGAGATGGGTAGGGCATGTATCCAGAACACAAGATAACAGGTGGGCGAAAAGGATTACAGAATGGCAGCCAAGAAAATGAGAAAGGAGAGGAAGACAGAAAAGGCGTTGGAGAGATGACATCACAGGATACATAAAGACAACAGCTTGGTCAAAAGAGGCAAGATCACAATCCAGTTGGAAAATACTGGAGGAGGGCTACACACAGCAGTGGGTGACATAGCCTGATGATGATGAGGATGATGACTGCGATCGATCGCAAAAGTCGATTGGCACCTGCTCAGTGTGAAAAGCCTTATCAGCTCTGGTTAAACAAACACTTTTTAAACGTACTGTGTAAGTGGTAAGCCAGGAAAGGCTGACTTCACACACTATTACTTTGCTTACGGGATTATTCTATAGACTGTCCCAAAAAACCTAGTACACTGTTAAAAGTGTTCTTAAAAAACGTCATTTTAACTATCAGCCTGGACTGGAAACGTGCAAATGACTGTAAAAATGCAAATAACTGTAAACATTGTAAAAGGGACATCGTTTTAACTGTTATGAGTCCCAGCTGACGTATGAACATTTTTAACAGTATACCCATCAAAAGATGATTTGTGTTTTTAGCTGTGAAAATCAACAAAAGTGGACTTTTTAGAACCTTAAAGTGGAATGACTGAAAGTATCACCTTTGTTTCTATGGGACAGGGTAATTCCATGGATTGGTAAACAAATTTCGTAAATAGTGTTACAAAGTAAGACATTAATTTTCTTACTTTTAATGTCCTTTACCTGATTTGCGTGCTGGGTTTCAGTTTTACAAGGCTATTGGGGGTTGGGTTTTTAGTAGCGATTCAATCAATTTTTAATGAGACTTGAATTCTTATGCTATTGCCAGCATAAAAGTATGTCAAGTGTTTATCAGAAAATAGTCTTTTTTAAGCTCTAAAAAAAAAAAAACGACCGTCACACGTAGTAGGTTAGTGATTTATGGAATACAGTTATAGGCTACAGTTAGGATTGCAGTGTATTAGTTTAGATTTATCGTTGGCCTTTACTAATGACTGTGCATGCATGTACTGTTTACAAAAAGCCGCTCTTGAAACGACAATTTCAAAATGTATTTTAAGAGGACATAATGGCATGAAAAAAAATGACATAATGAAAAGGACCCTTACTGAAATCACTTCCACGAGTTTGAAAACAATTTAGATGTTTACATTCTGTAAAAACAGTAAAAACAGGAAGAGTTCCAGGGGGAGGTGGCAGTTTGTGGCAATTTCTGGAACAGAAAAGCAAGGTGTTCACATCCCTGACAGATTTAACAGTGTATCTAGCATGTTTGGCGGACACCACAATTCAAAAGCAATTCAGACCTTGTAGAAGTAATTATTGTCCGGCTTACTCATAGTCCCCGGGAACATGGTTACCCAATAGGGCCATCGATTCAGTTGCCTCTTCACGCAACATTAGTTTCACGCTGGGTAATTCCCGTATCGTCTATGGAGCCGCCCAGTGCGGACTTTGTGCTCCCGCCGGACTATATCTGCTTTCACACCCGGGATTCAGGCCGTTGTGACTTTAGAGCTTGTAGTAAGATATCGACTGGCAAGTGAATATGGATTATAGCCGGATTAGCCACGTATACAATAGCAATGGTCTGTGAGCTGATGACAACATGCTTTTCAAGTTTGGTAAATGCTGGCAGTAATGTCAGCATCCTTGTTCCAGAAATTGCCACAAACTGCCTCCTCCCCCTGGAACTCTTCCTGTTTTTACTGCTTTTACAGAATGTAAACATCCAAATTGTTTTCAAACTCGTGGAAGTGATTTCAGTTAGGGTCCTTTTCGTTATGTCAATTTTTTTCATGCCATTATGTCTCTTTAAAGCTAAAAGGTGCATTTAGTGATCATAGCACATTTATTTTGCTTATGATTCACTAGATATCCTCAAGAAAAAGGTTATTTCCAACATTTCAGTGGATTCTGATGTTGCGTATTGATGTTATGAGCGAATTAGTTGGATCTCGCTGTCCCATAGGCCATTAGCGAGGTTGCGGAAACCCATAAACGTCTAACGCGAACGCCTATTTGAACGCCTGTCTGTTAAAAATCTTGTAATGTAAAATGTACTTAAAAACGTAGGTCATCAGTGACTGAAGATATCACATGTTGACGTCAACTCTTGACGAAAGTGTTGTTTGCATTATAACATACTTTAACAAGCCACTTTTTTCATGTTTGTCATGTTGCTGGTGCGTTTATTTTTAATCTCGTGCGTTTGTTTATAATTATGTATATAGAATTCAATATGATATAATAAACACTTTTGCTTAAAGCTTATGTGCTTATTATCCGAGCGTGACTGTAATTATGATACATGGCTAGCTATGGCTGGTTTAGTACAGAACACACATCGCCTTTCAGCTACAAAAACCTCTCATAATTTCATTTATTTTGCCTGCAGACAAGTCATTATAAGCCATTACAGGAGACGTTACCCGGTAATGGCCACATTGAATAACCCCGATAACAAGGTAGTCGGACAGCGTACCACGGATAGTGTAACATCGTCGATATTATGCATTGTTAGGCAACTGTGGGTAGTTGACGCAATTACAGTGTAACAAGTGAATTAATTTGCTACTTACACCGATATTCCTCTTTGAATACCAAATAGTACGGAGCTTTTGGTAAACACTATTCCATGATGTATTTGAATATCATACAGACTTAAGTTCCACCGTTGTAAATTGAAAATTGCAATCATCAGACTTCATCAAATAGCTCTTTTGGATTTACAAATAGCATTAGGAGACGATCAGTGGCAATATCGAATTATGAACGAAAAACAAAACGATTTCTTATTCTTTTTTGCAAGTGTAATATATTTACAACCCACATTAATCCTCTAAAAATTGCCAAATTAACATCGTCATGTAAATTGTGCATATGCATGGCCATATTTGGAAAATACATTCAAATGAGTCCAAACAAGCCTAGTCTTAGGTCAGTATTTTTTAGATAGCTTCCCAAATAACCCAAATCCCTGCAAATGAAGGCATCTAAAAAATCAACTGACAGTCCACTACAGAATCTACCATGGTGTGGAAAGGGTTAATGCTATTTTCCATTGCAGTCCATGTAGCGTGTGCTACTCCAGACAGGATAAATATAGAAATTAGGGCCATGCAGTTAAACAAGAGGTCCCTAACTGATTATTTTTTCTTATTCGAAGGCAATGATAGACTTGCATTCCAAAGCAGATTATGCCGCTAAGATTTATATATTACCAGTACTTTTTCGAGTCCAGCCAAGAAAACTGGACCCTGTTTGTGATCGTCATTTTGCATAATTTAAGTAAGACATCTCTCCTCATATATGTCTCATCGCAAAGCTTATTTCATTACCATTACTATACATGATATCGGCAAATCATGAGTCCGCATCGGTTAGGTACAGGCCGAATTACGTCTTGAATTAAAATGGTCAGTTTTTGCGGGGATATGTCATTCCTCTGCTGTTTTGTTTCGTAGTCACCATTGGGTGAGGAGGGCAAAATGAATAAAATGTCAGCTCAGTTTCTTTCTCGCAATATCCGTGAACAATGGATCACTAAACTCATTAAACCTGGAGCTAAAGATAATTTCTCAATCGGTCCGGATACAAAGAGAAAAACACTTCAGATTGCTTTTCATCTGGGATTGCAGGACCATTGTTATAATTTTCACGCAGTTGAAAAGGATTTCAGGTGTTATCACTCCCGATTAAGATGCGAGTATTGTTTCATGACGTAAGCACAAAATTCAAAACAAACTTTGACCGTATAATCAGCATTAATTCGCAAAGGAAGAAAGACAACACAAGTCAGAAGAAGCTTTGCTGGGCAAGCTTTGACCTAACATGTTTGTGGGAACCAAAATCCGTGACTGTTGCTAACTTCATTTCTATTTCAATTTACCGCATTTTTTCAGAATAAAATTAACGTCAACGACCTATATTATAATGTAAACTGGAATATTTTATTTGTGAAAGAGTACATGTATTTTTGTGTTTTCCGTTGCTGCATATTTGTCTTGCTGAACCCACGCTTTAAAAGTAGGTGTCTGATATCAATAGCTAGCCTTAATGTTTTCTTTCGTGCTGTCAACCTTACCAAATTGTTTTCAAACAGATTAAGTTTTCTGGAATTCACAGAACAAGATTTTCTCCCTTGATTATTTTGCAATTTAACTGAAAACTTACATAACTGAGATGGAAACTACAAAAAAGAAAAAAATATATTTACCTTCCTGAATTATATTATTAATTCATTCATATTTTAAAGAAATTGTGAAAACTGTACAACAAACAAATTATTCAAGTGCTTTATCATGTTTATAACCTTTAATACAAGGCGTCCCAGAAAAAACGTAATCATGAAAAATAATGGTCAATTTGGTGAATTGCGTGTTGTGACTATTAATAATTATTGACTATAAAGTAGAAACATCGAGCTTTCTAATGACACCTTAATTGCCATTCTCCAGTCATGCCTCATTGACACCATTGTTTTTGAAAATTACATGTCAAAAAAAGGGTTAAGAAAAAATGTTTACCTTTTCGAAATGAGCCTGATGATGTGTTAGATTACCTATAGCCTTAAATTATGCACAAACATTTCAACATGCCCCTCTCTCAGCCATAGCCCGTCTGACCATTGCCGGATCATCACGTAAAATTTCTCCACCTCAGTTGAACATTTTGAACTCTCGGGCTCGAAATCCTGAAAGGTACGCGGTGGTCTGGTGTACTAGTGTTGTTTCAACTATCCCATAAAAAGATCACAGGGTGTCATCTCAGGTGACCTGACGGGCCCATTCCACCAGCATGATTCAGGGCACAATTTGTCTCTAAAACGTTCATGGGCGGCGATTTCTGACAGCAAGAAGTCTGTGGTCAAGGTCATCATCTTTTGCCTGACCACATGTTCGGAAGGCACCAAGAATTTTGTTTGCCGTAGAAATACAGTTCAAGTTCAGACACACCATCGTGGTTAATCCTTCTGGAGATAACTGTCCATTGACATTTTCGTTCATTTCTCTAGATTCTGTTTGTATCAAGTTGAACTTGGAATTTTTTCCAGCTGGTGCATACGTCAATGACGTTGTGGTTGTTACCTCGCTTTCATAAAAAAACCCGGGTCTTCGTCGCGCTCGCCGTCGCAATGCTCCCCCTCCATAAATCTCGTATCTCTTTCTCTGACATCGATCCAATAGCACGTCGCGAACTCTGCCTTCTTCTGAATCATTGTCTGAAGTCAATGGCGATGCGCATTCTGTCTTGAAATGAAATTTTTGTAATCCGGTTGAAAGATGAACGGGACTGAGAGTCCTATTCCATGTCTACTGGCAGTGGTTTCCCTAGATGTTTTTTAATGATCTAAAACTGCATTTTTGTTTGTCAGTTCTCATTGTGCGTCTTCCCCCGAGCGACCCTTGTTCCGATTAGGTTGTGACTGATCTCGCTATTTCTTCATATTTCCCATATGTCGGCTTACATGGTGATCCCTGTCGGAAAGGCTTCCGTAAAAGCATCTTGAGTAACTTGTAGGCTCTTTGTTGCCTTCGTGAATTTTTGTTGTCACCTTTGCTGAGTTGTATGCTGCATCATGTTGCTACTTAACTGTTTGAAGTGTGAATGCTTTTAACCTTTGAATTTCTTCTTACATACCTATCGATGAAAAAATCTAACTGGTCACAATCTTTCCCACGGGTTGCCAAATCCGAATAGCATACAACCAAACCAACAACGTTTAATGACAAAGTGAGTTCAGTTTTTTTGGACGCCCTGTACATTTCACTTCAGAAAAAGTTAGGTCCGTGGGAGGTTACTTTTTAGTTACTTGCTACAAGATGTAGATTTTGATTCTGCCACCACCGCCCGGTCATTGAGGCACCTTTCGTATGCCAGCCGTCTCTATTCCTTTTACAGGGGCACACCACTAAATCACTCCGCTTTTTGTGTAATGGTGGGTAGTTCCGGAAAAAACATACCGTCATTGTAACAATTGGTGTGGCATGGTGCGTAGGTATTGTTGATTGTAATTGTAAAAATGTAAATTAATATTTTAAAAATGTAAAAAACCCAGGTTAAAAAAAACAAAAAAACTAAAAAATCAATAAAATACAAAATCAATAAATTTGAATCTACAAATAAATTAGGCCTTCGAAATACTCCGGGGCCGGATACGGCTATGGGTTTTACGTGTCGGTTGGAAAAAGTGGTGGCCGCTATTCACAAGCCTGTCTCTCGAATTCTATCCTGTATCGTTATCCAATTACCATGATTTTTAAAATTTTCATCTTGTTTTTGATATAGAAAATATCTTCAAACATCAAATCTGATGTCAACGTGGTGTTTGAAAGTTGGAACTTCATTTTCAAGTCAATTTAGCGTGTATTGCAATGGGAGCGTTATTTATGGTGGTGTGCGCCTTCTAAAGCGCTTAATTGGAAATGTGCATGCACTTCAAAAATTGGGATTTTCATCAATCAAGCAAAATTGAGGCCCCAAAGTGCTTGTTTATATAGAATAAATTGCTATTTGTTCCAAAAATGAAGCTTTCGGTGTAATTTAGAACTTTTTTGTCCAAAGAAATTAAGGTCACAACCATTCTTAACTCCAGCAAATTATTAACGGATAACATGATTTTGTTCATTTTGTCATTTTTGGGTTAAAGTGGCGGTTTTTGTCTATATTTATATGTTTTGCTGCACAAAAATTGAAAGTTTGTTTCTTGAAACCGCTGCAAGGTTCTGTGGAATTTTTATCTTTTCAACCATATTATGCTATACGAGCGATAACACTGTGATCTTCCCCTTCGCGGTATGCCTTCAATTTCAAATCGAACATCCGATTAACCCTCCGTGTAAGAGCCAAAATAAGCGGCATTTGTCCTCAAACTGCCTATTCTATTCCCCAGAGACAGCATGTTGGAAGAAAAGATCACTGTGAAACTTGCCTATTAAGGGATGTTGTAATACCATTTAATAAATTGATAATTTAATTTTTTATAAGCCTCCAAACGGGCTCTCTTTGAACCCTAACCTTGTTCCAAATGACCACGGTACCCAATTTAAAAGAGGCAAGGATCGGTTCATACACATTTACCATCTCTATGTAACTTTTGCGTGGATTTCCCCGCGAGCATTTTAATACTCCTAAAGCCTAGTTCCCAGCCCCCAAGTTAACCATCGACACCGACCCTAACCGTAATTCTAACCCGAATCCTCTAACCCTAGGCCCCAATCTAACCCTACCCCACCTAACCCTAACGCAAACATCTAACCCTAACCGCTCGCTAACCCTAACCCTACGTAACCCGAGCTTTTTATCCGCTAACCCTAACCTTATCCTAACCCTACTCTTATCACCAACTCTAACTCTTAATTCTAAAATCTAACCCTAGCCTTATCCCCAACAATTTATACCCAACCGTGAGAATGAGAGTGGGAGCGAAATGGACTATCCGGAATGCATTCGGGCACCGCACATTAGTCATTTTTCGGTTTTTGATGCATGTTAAGGAAGGGGCCCGGGGGGGGGGTGCGAAGCTAAGGCACCATGAAATCGCTTGCTAGAGTTTGTGGTTTGCAACCGATGCTTTTGGTTTCATATAAATGTTTTCAATTTCTCACTCTGTTGACCCATTATTTTTCCATAAAATCTTAACACAATGTCCCTACTGCATTTGCCGACCACATAGCTTGCAATTTGTCAATAAAGAGCGCATTTTCCTCTGTGATCTTTCCACGTTTTCAAAAGGCTATTTTTCCAAATCGGATGATATATCATAATAATAAGTGACACTTTTTCTTAGAATAAACCAATGTTTATGATATAAAAAATCATAAAAATGCTATTTCAAGGGAGCACACCACTAAATCACCCGCATTTTGTGTAAATGTGGGTATGTCCGGTAAAAACATACCGTCATTGTAAGCAAATTTGGTGTGGCAAAATGGCTTAGATCTTGTTGATTGTCAAATGTTACTATTTAAATGATAGTGCAGACAATGTGCTATACTTGGCATATCAAAAATAAATAAATTGAATCTACAATACAATTAAGCCTTCGGAATACTCCGTGCTCGGATACGGCTATTGGTTTTACGTTTCGGTGAAAAAGTGGTGGCGCTATCACAAGCCTGTATCTCGAATTCTATCCTGTATCGGTATCAAATTACATGATTTTTTAAAAATTTTCATCTTTTTTTTGATATAGAAATATCAAAAAAAGAAAAAAACTAAAAAATCAATAAAATTAAAATTTTGAACTTATTTCAAGTCAATTTTTATTTAGCGTGGTATTTCAATGGAGCGTTATTTGGTGTTGGTGCGCCCTTCTAAAGCGCTGTATGGGAAATGGTGCATGCACTTTCCATAAATTGGGATTTTCATGCATATAAAGCAAAATTGAGTGGCCCCAAAAGTGATTGTTTTATAGAATAAATTGTATTTGTCCTAAAATGAAGCTTTCCGTGTAATTTAGGGACTTTTTGTCCAAGAAATGAAGTCCACAAACAGTCTTACCCAACATTTTTAACGGATTAACATGATTTGTTCATTTTGGCCATTTTGGTTAAATTGGCGGTTTTGTCTATATTTATATGTTTGCTGCACAAAAAATTTGAAAGTTTTCTTGAAAGCCGCTGCAATGTATCTGTGGAATTTTTACTTTCAACAATTATTATGTATACGAGAGATAACACTGTTGAGCTTCCTTCGCGTAATGCATTCATTTCAAAGCGAACATCCTTATTACCCTCCGGTAAGAGCCAATATAACGGCATTTTGTCATCAAACTTGCCTATCTATCCCAAGAGGACAGCATGGTGTAAAAAGATCACTGTGAACTTTGCATATTGAAGTTATGTTGTACTACCATTTAATAATTGGATAACTTTAATTTTTTTATAAAGTTCTCCAAACGGGCCTCTCTTGAACCTAACCTTGTTCAAAATGACCACGTTAAGCCCTTTAAAGAGGCAAGAATCGGTTCATACACATTTACCATCTTCTAGGTAACTTTTTGCGCTGGATTTCCACGCGAGCATTTTTATACTACTAAGCTAGTCCCGAGCCCCCCATTGGTTAAAACCTCGACCCACCCTACCCGTAATTCTACACCCCTAACACTCAAACCCTAGGCCCCAATCTAACCCTAACCCAACCCTAACCCTAACTCAAACATGTAACCCTAACCGATCGCTAACCCTACCCCTATCGTACCCTAGCTTTATCCCTAACCCTACCCTTAATCCTAACCCTAACTCTTAGCACCAACTCTAATCTTATCTAAATCTAACCCTAGCCTTATCCCAACCATTATCCCAACCGTGAGAAGGAGAGTTGGAGCGAAATGGACTATCGGATGTATTCGGGCGCCGCACATTAGTCTTTTTTCGGTTTTTTTGATGCGTTTAAGGAGGGGGCCAGGGGGGGGGGGGTGCGAAGCTTAGACACCATGAATTCGCTTCCTAGAGTTTGTGGTTTGGCATCCGATGCTTTGGTTTTTCAGTCACATAAATGTTTTCATTTTCTCACTCTTCACGCCATTATGTTCATAAAACTCTTAACTGTCCACTACTACTGCCATTGGCAGACCACATAGCGCAATTGGTCAAAAAAGCGCATTTTCTGCTTGTGCCTTTCCCACGTTCTAAAGGCTATTTTTCCAAATCGGGTGATATATCATAATACAGTGACAAAAAAACCCTTTTTTTTCTAGAATGACCAATGGTATTGAATAAAGAAACTAAAAAAAATGTATGTTCAAATTGAAGGGAGCACACCACTAATCACTCCGCATTTTGTTGTACGTGGGGTCGTTTCCGGTTAAACTACCGTCCTTGTAAGCAAATTGGTGTGCATGGTGCGGTAGATAGTGTTGATTGTCAAATTTAATATTTAAATGAATATTGCAACAATGTTCTATCTGGGATATAAAGAAATAGATAAATTTGAATTACATATAGTGAGGCTTCGGACTACTCCGTGCTCGGATACGTCTATGGGTTTTACGTGTCGGGGGAAAAGTGTGGCAGCTATTCACCCACCTGTATCTCTCGTAATTCTATCCTGTATCGGTATCATTACATGATTTTAAAAAAAATTTCATCTTTTTTGATAAAAATATCTTCAAAACATCACATATGATGTCACTTGGGTTGAAAATTTGAACTATTTCGTCAATTTAGCGTGTATTTTCAATGGGACAGCGTTTTTGGTGGTGTGCGCCCTACTAAAGCGTTTGTATGGGAATGTGCTAACTTCTAAATTGGGATTTTCATGCAGAGCAAGCAAAATTGATGCCCCAAAAGTGATTGGTATATATTAATAAATTGCTATTTGTCCAAAATGAAGCTTTCGGTGTAATTTAGAGGACTTTTGTCAAGAAATTAAGTCACAAACTCTTACCCACAATTTAAAATCGGATTACATGATTTGTTCATTTTTGGCCATTTTTTGGTTAAAAGTAGCGGTTTTGTCTATATTATAATGTTTTGCTGGCACAAAAATTGAAGTTTCTTGAAAAAAAGCGCGCCATGTTCTGTGGAATTATTTTCTTTACAATATTATGGTCTATACTAGAGCTAACACTGTTATCTCTCCGCGGTAAAAAATGCCATTCAATTTCAAGCGAACATCCTGATTCCCTCCGTGTAAGACCAAAATCCGGCATTTTGTCATCAAACTGCCTATTCTATCCCAGAGACAGCATGGTGGAAGAAGATCCTGTGAACTTTGGCATATTATTGTTTTGTAATACCATTTAATAAATTGATAATTTATTTTTTTATAAAGTCTCCAACGGGCTCTCTTTGAACCTAACCTTGTCACAATGAACACGTAAGCCATTTAAGAGGCACAGAATCGTTCAGCCCATATTTACCATCTTCTAGGTAACGTTTGCGTGGATTTCCACGCGAGCATTTTAATACTCCTAAAGCCTATTCCCATCCCCAATGTTGTTAACCATCGACCCGACCTACCGTAATTCTAGACCCTAACTCTAACCCTAGGCCCAAATCTAACCCTAACCCCCTAACCCTAACTCAAACACTAACCCTAAACCGATCGCTAACACTAACCCTGTCGTAACCCTGCTTTATCCTAACCCTAACCTAAATCCTAACCTAACGTCTTTTATCCCCAACTCTAACTTCTTATTCGAAATCTAACCCGCTCCTTATCCCAACATTATCCCCACAAAACCGTGAGAGAGAGTGGAGAAATGGACTATCGTGCATTCGGGCGCCGCCATTAGTCATTTGCGGTTTTTGATGCTGTTAATGGAAGGGGGGCCCGGGGGGGGGGGTCGAAGCTTAGGCACCATGAAATCGCTCCCTATAGTTTTGTGGTTTGGCTCCCGAGCTTTGTTTCACATAGAATGTTTTACATTTCTCACTCTTCGACGGCATTATTTTCATAAAACTCTTAACACATGTCCACTACTGCCATTGGGCAGACCACATAGCTGCAACTTGTCAAAAGAGCTCATTTTCTGCTGTGACTTTCCACGTTCAAAAAGGGCTATTTTTCCAAATCGGTGAAATATTTCATAATAATAAGTGACACATTTCTTAGAATGAACATGTTTATGAAATAAAGAAATAAAAAAAAATTTAGTTTCAAAGGAGCACACCACTAACTCACTCTCACTCGCTTTTGTGTAATTGTGGGTCGTTCCGGTAAAAACATACCGTCATTGTAATCAATTGGTGTGGTCTGGTGCGTAGCTATTGTTGATTGTCAAATGTTAATAATTTTAAATGATAGTGCATACATTTTCTATACTGAAATCAAAAATATATTTTGAATCTACAAATAAATTAGGCCTTCGGAAGTATTCCGTGCTCGGATAGGCTATGGGTTTTACGTGTCGGGTGGAAAAGTGGTGGCGCTTTCACAAGCCGTATCTCGAATTCTATCCTGAATCGTTATCAAATTCCATGATTTTTTAACAAGTTTCATTCATCTTTTTTTGATATAGAAATATCTTTCACAAACAATCAAATTGATGTCACGTGGGGTTGAAAGTTGAACTTATTTCAAGTCATTTAGCGTGTAGTTTCAATGGGAGAGTTATTTTGGTGGTGTGCGCCCTCTCTAAAGCGCTGTATGGGAAGGTCATGCCCTTCATAAATGGGATTTCATGCAGATAAAGCAAAATTTATGCCCCAAAAAGTGATTGTTTAATGAATAAATTGGCTATTTGTCTAAAATGAAGCTTTCGGTGTAGTTAGGCGACTTTTTTGTCCAAAAATAAGTCACAAACAAATC